>JAKFHU010002178.1:0-10264 GCA_023783475.1 Daubentonia madagascariensis
GGTCCCCCAATTTTTAAATTCCCTTTCCTCAAAAAAGGGGCCCCCCCCCTTTTCCAAAATTTCCCAAAAAAACTAACTAAACTGCTTCTTTTTTGGAAAATTTTCAAAAAATGGTTTTTTCTTATTAAGGTTTTTTTTAAAAAAAACTTAGTTACCATGTATGACTGGGGAGAATTTTTAAAAATCAACCCCCCAACCCCCCGAAATTTTTTCCCCCCAAAGCCACAAATTTACCCAGCAAAAACCATCCCCTCTCCTTTTCTTTGCCAATTCTTTTTAAAAAATACTACTTCCACTTTTTTTTTTTTCATTCATTACTTTGGGGTTTTTTTTTCAATTTTCCCCGAAATTTTTTTTTTTATACTTACTATGCTAACACTGGGGGTAAAAACCCCCAATCTTTTTTCCTTATGAAAAATTTTTAAAACTAAAAAATGGGAGGGAAAAATGAAATTATTTTAAAAAAAATATGTTTAAAAAAACTTTTAATAAAAAAAAATTTTAAAATGAAAACTAATAAAAAAACCAAAAGGCCAGAAAATATTATCCACTGCATTTTTTTGGAAAAGACCCTTTTAGAAAAACATTTAAAATAGATTTTTAAATTCAACAAACTCCCCGCCTTTATAAATTTTTTTTCCCCCCCCCCTCTGGGGATCCCCTTTTCCCCGGCTTCTCTTTTTATAAACTTCTACTCACCCCTTCCCAAACCCCCCAATCCAACATAATTGTTTTTCCCCAAAAAAATCTTCCCCCCATTTTTAGGCCCAAATTTTTTTTCCCCCTTTTTTCCCCCCCCCTTCCCCTTTTTTCAGTTTTTTAAATTTTTCATGGCAAAAAGCATTTTTTCCCCCCTCATGTCCCCCCCAAAAAAATTGGGGAAAGTGACCCTTTCAAGAATAAATGAGGGGGTGAAGAAAAAGGGACAAATGGGCAAAATCACAATTTTTAATTTATCCAAACTCTCATTGCTTGTAAAAGAGTAAATGCAAGTATGAATTTCTAGGCCCAAAATTTTTATTGATGGTCAGGGCCCCTCAGTCTATACCCCTTTTTTTTTTTTAAAAAGTTTATTTAAACCCTCTTAGGAACACTAAAAATGCTTACTTTTTAAAAACAATTTAATCCTTTTTTTTAAATTTTGAAAAGGGTAACAGAATCAAAAGAATGGGTTTTTTTTTTTTATGAAAATTTTTCAAGTTTCTGAAAATAAAACTAATTTGGTTTTAATTTTTTGTTTTTGTTTTTAATTTTAATTTAATTTTTTAAATTGGTAAAAAAAGAGATTTTTTAAAAAAAACCCATTTCATTTTATTTTTTTTAAAGATTTTTACTTTTTGATAGTTTTTCCCTTTAAAGCACCCCCAAAAAATTGTTTTTTAATGGAATAAAGTTTTTGAATGAATATTTTTACTGCCCCCTCGTCAATTTTTCCTTTCTAAGAAAAAAACATTTTTTTTAATAAAAAAAAAATAAAAAAATTGCAAAGATGAAATTTTTCCCCCGGTTTCCAAAAAGGCAAATGTTTAAAACAAGCTGGCTTTCACCCCTCCCCCCCCCAACCCTCCCCAACCCCCCCAAAGAACAACCAAAGCAAAATTCCCACAAAAAATCATCACCCCAAAATATTTCCCCGAACTCAAAAAAAGAGATGGAAAATTCCCCCGGCCCCAAAAGAAGGGGGGAAAAAAAATCCCTTTAGCAGATAGTAAAAAAAATCAAAACCTTCCCCCTTTTTTCATCATGCCCCCCCCCCCCCAAACTTGCCCAGCGCCAGGGAGGGGGGGGAAAAACCCCCCCCCCCCCCCCCCAACGTTTTTTTACCTGGAAAAAAAATGAGAATTTGAAGTGAAAAAATTTCCTTCCCCCCCCCAAACCTTGGGGTTTTTTTCTAGCCCGGAAAACCTGCCCCTTTCCCCCCCCAAACCCCCGGGGGGGAAAAAAGGGAAAAACCCCCCGAAAAGAGAAATGCCCCGGGGGCAGCTGGAGGAAAAAAACAGAAGGGGGGAAAATTTCCCTCCAGCCCTGGAACTTTTTTTCCCCCCTGTAACTTGGGCCCCCCCCAAAAAAATTTTTAAGTCCCCGAGTGGGGCCCGCGTTTTTAGGTCACAAAATTTTTTGAACCCAATTTTATTCCCCCCACATCCCCCGGGCACAAAAAACCCCCAAACCCCCCCCCCCTTCCCCCTACTTAAATGAATTCCCTTTCCCTTGGGACCCCCCCCCCCTTAGGGATGGGTTGGCCCAAAATTAATTGGGTTTTCCCCAAAACTGAGGAAAAAACCCCGGGTTTAAGGCAACCACTAAAATTCCCCAAAAAAAGGGGGCAGTGAAACCTAGGAAAAAAAAAAAAAAAAAATCAACAGATAAGTTTTTTCAAAGAATCTTAAGCAACATAAACCCCAAAAAAAAAAAAAAGCCAGAGGTTTTTTGGTAAAAGAAAAAATAAAAACCTTTTAATGCAAAGACATTAAATTTTTGTAACAAAAAGAAATATCAGCAAAAAAGGGGAACATTAACCCCCCCCTCAAAATTTGGCCCAAGCAGGGGGCTAATCCCCAAGGACCGTATATTTTGAACCCCCCTGGAAACAAGAATTCAAAAAACCATTTTTTTAAGGGAAACCCCCGAAAAATCTCCCAAGAGAACACAGAAAAAGCAAAATTTTTGATATTTTTTATCATAGAACTTTTTAAAAATTTTTAAAAATTTTTTTTTTTTAAAAATCAAAACCAAAAACTTGGAGTTTTTTTGGAAAATTAAAAATTTTTTTTAAACGAAAAAATTTGGGAGGTTTTTCCCCCCAGCAAATGGATCCACCCCAAAAAAAAACTGACCCGCCCAACGGCATTTTTTTAAAAACCCCAAAAAAAAAAAAAAAGGAAAAAAAAAAAAATAAAAAAAATGAAAAAAATTTCCCCAAAATTAGAAATTACCTCAAGACCCCCATATAAAAAAATTATTTTGGGTTTTTTTTAAAAGAGAAACTGAGTACAAGCAAGGGGTAAAAAGCTTTTTTCAAAAAACATAAAAGAAAATTTTTCCCCCAAAAATAGGATGGGGCCCCCCGAGAACGCAAAAGAACTGAACCCAAAAAAAAAACTCCCTAACAATAATAAACCCAAAACTTCTCCAAAAAATTAAAAGGGCAAAAACCCTAAAAGCAGCAAAAAGAAAACAAAAGGACCTCCAAATTTTCTTTTGGAAAAAAACTTTCCCCCATGGGAAAACAAAATAAGCCAGGAGCAGTTGGGGGAAGACATTTTTTTCCAAAGTGCTGGAAAAAATAAAACTTACCCCCAAAAAAAAACTGCTCCGCAAAACTATCCTTCCAAAAAAAATTTAACAAAGGAATAAAAGTTTTTTCCCCAAACACAAACACAACCAAACCAAAAAAAAAGCTGAGAGAATTGCCCAATCAGAATCCCCCTTTAAAAGAAAAAGCCCAAAAAGGGGGGTTCTTCAAAACCCGAAAAAAAAAAACCAGTAAAAATACAAAAAAAAACATTTTTAAGGGATAAAAACCCAAGGGGGGGGGGAAAAAACAAGTACCGGAAAAAAACCCCCCCAAAATACTCTAAAAAAATGTAATTTGGTTTTTAAAAACCCCCCTTTTAAACTTAGAATAAAGCCCAAAAGAAAAATCCCATCAAAAAAAAATAATACCCCACAGCAAACCTGTTTTTTAAAAATAGGCAAAAAAAAACTGGGTTTTTTGTTTAAAAAAACAAAACCCCCCCAAAATGTGGGGGGGGCCCCTGGATTTTTTTTAAATTTTTTTTTGGGAATATTTTTTTTCCCTTTTTTTTTTTTCTTTTTTTCTATTCTTTTTTTCTTTTTTTGGAAAACTAAGTAATTAAATTTATTTTTTTTTTTAAACAATGATTTTTAAAAACGATAAGGGGTTTTTTGGTAAGCATAGGTTACCCCAAAAAACAAAAATTTTTTAATAGATTTTTTCTAAAAAATTAAAAACAATAAATTAAAAAACTAACCATAAAAAAACACTTTAAAATAAAAAAGGAAAAGCTAAAAAAGGAAAAAAAAGAATTAAAAAAAAATTCCCCCGAAAAACAACCCCCAAAAAATGCAACCTTACTTAAATTATAAAAAACACTGAATATAAATCTAACCCTTTCCAATTTTTTCCCCCTTTTTACAAAAAAAATAGAGGGGGTTTTTTTGACAAAAATTTAAAAAAAAAAATAAAGACCCAATCTAAAATGGCCCCTTTTCCCCCCCTAAAGAAGGGCAACCCCCCCTTCCCCCCTATAAAACCCCACAAAAGGGGAAAAAGCAAAAGGGGGGGGGTTTGGAAAAAAATTTTCCCAAAAGCAGGGAAAAAACCCCAAAAAAAAGGAAAAAATAAAAAACCTTTTAAAATTTTTTAACCCAAAATAAAAAAAAGACTACAAATTCCCAAAAAACTTTTTTTTAAAAGAAAAGGGAAAAGGTTTTTTGGTTTTTAAATTAAAAAAGAGGGTTTAAATTTTTCCCAAAAGCAAAAAATAACAAAAAAAATTTTAAAAAACCCAACAAAAATAAAAAACCCCAAAAAATTTAAAAAACCAAAATTAAAAACAATTTTAAAAAAATCTTAAAAGGGGGGAAAGACCCTTTCCAAAAAAAAATAAAAAAGGGGAAAATTTTTAAACCCCCCCCCCCCCTAAATAATTGGAAAAAATTTTTTTTCTGAAAAGAAAAAGCAACCCCTTTAAAACTTTGGGGGTTTTAAAATAAAACACTAGACCCTAATAAGGGGCCCCAAATTTTGGGAAAGTTTTTTAAAAGGGCCCCTTTTCAAAACCCAACTTGGGGTTGTAAAAATAAAACTTTTTTTTTTTTCCCCCCCCGAAAAATGGGGAAAATTTTTTTTTTTCCGGAAAAAAACCCCCCAAAAAAAAATAGGCCACAAAAAAAGCCCCCCCCCGGGGAAAAAAAATTTTTAAAAAAGCAAAAAAAACCTACAAGCCATCTTTTCCCCCCCACCCCAAATTTAAAAAAATACAAATTCAAAACCAAAAAACAGGAAAAAGGGGGCCCCAGAAAAATTAAAACAAAAAGGGCGGGGAAAAATTTTGGGGCCCCCCCCCATAACCCCGGGAACCCCCCAGCCCCCTGGGAAGGGGCCAAAAGGCCCCGGAAAATTTTCTTTTAAACTCAGGAAAATGGGGGGGGTTTAACCCCCTTTGAAGCAAAAAAGGGAAAACCCCCCTCCCCTTTTAAATTAAAAAAAAAGAAAAATTTCCTTGGGGGGAAAAAAATTTTGGGGCCAAAAGGGGCCCCTTGGGAAGGGGCCCCCCCCCCCCCGCCCTTTCTTGGGGGGGCCCCCCGAAGGGCCAAAAAAAGGGAAAAACCCCCTTTTTAGCCCAAGGGGGTTTTTTTGGGTTTTTTCCAAATGGGGGCCTTTAAAAATGAAAAACCCCTGCAGTTTTCCCCCCCCCACCCCTCCCCGCCCAACCCGTGGGGAAGACCCCTTCCCCCACAAAAAAAAAAAAAAAAAAAAAAAAGAGAAAAAACCCCACACCAAAACCCCCCTGGGAAAAATTTTAAAAAATATCCCCCCAGAAGGAAACCCCAAAAAAAAAAATGGAAAGAAATTAAGAAATTTTTAAAAAAAAAGGGCCCCTTTAAAAAAAAATGGGAAAAAAAGGAAAAAAAGAACAAATTCAAAAATTCCCATAGGATACAAAAAAACCAAGGGGAAAAGAGGAAAAATTTTTTAAACCCCCAAAGAACCCCATCCAAAAAAAAAAATTTTTAAAAATCCCCCTTTTAACATAAAACCAAAACCCCAAAAATTTTAAATTCCCCCAAAAAAAAACCCAGAAAAAAAAAGAACAAAACAAAATTTTTCAAATTAATTAAAAAAAGGAAAAAAAAGAAAAAGGAAAAAATGGGATTTAAAAAAAAAAAATGGAAAATTTTTGGAAACCCCTTTAAAAAGGGAAAAAGGTTTTTGGTTTTTTTTTAAAAAGACGGGGTTTAAAAAAACCCAACCCAAAATTTCCCCCTTTTAGCTAGAAATTTAAAAAAAAAACCTTTTTTTAGAAAAACCCCCATCCCCCGAAAAAATTAAAAAAACAGAAACCCCAAAAAAAGGGGACACCCAAAACCCCCAAATTGGGAAAAAAAAACCCCCCCCCAAAAAAACCCAAAGAAAAACCCCTTTTGCGATTAAATTTTTTTTAAAAAACCCCATAAAAACCCCCCAATTTGTTGGGGAAAACCCAAAAAAAATGGGGAAAATTTTTTTTTGGGGAAAAAAATACAAACCCCACCAAAAAAATTGGAAAAAACCCCGGGAAAAAAAAAAAAAAAAACAAAAAACCCCCCAAAACTAGCAAAGAACAATTTTAAAATTTTTTAAGCCCCCCTTTAAAAAAAACCCCCCCCCCCCCCCCCCCCCACCCCAAAAAAAGCCCCCAAAACCCTTTAAAAGCCTGGGGTTTAAAACCCAAAACCCTTTTTTTAAGGGGAAAAAAAAATAATTAAACCAAATTTTTCCCCTTTTTCCCAAACCTTTTTCAAAAAAAAATTTTAAAGGAAAAAAAGGTTTAATTTTTTTTTTAAACCCAAAATTTTATAAGAAAACCCGGCCCAAAAAACCCCCCCCCTTTAAAAAAAAAAACCAACCAAAGGGCACAAAAAAAAAAAAAAAAACAGAGGGGAATATTTTAAAAAGGGGGGGGAAATTTTTAAAAGATGAAAAAAACCCCCCAGCAAAAAAAACCTAGGGAAACCTTTTTTTTTCCCAAAAGCCCCCCAAATTTTTAAAAAAATTCCCGTCCCCCCACCAAAGATTTAACCCAAAAAAGTTTTTTTTCCCCCCGGGGATGCCAAGGAGGTTTTTTAAAATATGCAAAATTTAAAAAACCAAAGGAAAAAACATCAAAAATTTTTAAAAAGAGCTTTTTGCCCCAAAAAAAAAAATATGGGTCCCTTTTTTTTAAATTGGGGGGGTTTCCCTTTTTTAAAGCCCCTTCAAAAAAATTTTAAAAAAATTTTCCCCCTTTTAAAGATAAAAAAAAACCCCAACAAACCCAAAAATCATCCTCCAAAACGGGAAAAAGGCCCCCCTATTTTGGAAAAAAAACCCCCAGCCTTAAAATCCCCCTTGAGCTTGGGGGAAAAAATAAAAAACCCTTTTTCCCCAAAAAATCTAAAACAAGAAAAGGGCCCTTTTCCCCCCATTTTTTTCCCCCCCCCCCCCTTTTTTTTTTTAACCCTAAAAAAGTGGGGGTTTTCCCGTAAAAAAGAGCAAATTTTTGGCCAAGAAAAGAAAAAAAAGGGCCCAAAAACAAAAATTTTTTTTTTCCCGGGGTTTTTTTTTCAGATAAAAATTTAATTCCCCCAGAAAAAAAACCCCAAAAAACCCCCCCAAAAAAAATTTTTTTGAAAAAGGAAAAAAAAAAAAAATTTTTAGGGAAAGTTTTTTTCCAAAGGGTCCCCCAAAACCCATCCAAAAAAACCAAAAAGCTTTAAAATTAATTTCCAAAAACAAACCCCAAAAATTTAAAGGGAAAAAAATCAGAAAACAAATCCCCTTTTTTTCAATAAGGCCCCTTTCAAAGAAAAATAAAATTTCAAAAAATTCCCCTTTTAAACCAAAAAGAAAAAAAAACCATACAAAAGGAAAAACCTTAAAAAAAAACACCCGCTGAAAGAAATTGGGGAAAAAAAACCACATTGGCCCCCCCAAAAAAAAAGGAAAGAATATTTCCCCCTGCCCCAAACCCCCTGGAAAAAAATTAAATTTTTTGTTTTTAAAAAAAACAAAATTTTCCCACCCCCCAAAAAAAAATTTTTTTCCCAAAATTTTTTTTGGGAAAACCCTAAACAAAAAAAAAAATTTACCAGTCCCTTCACTGAAAAAAAGGAAAAAAAAAAGGCCCAAAAAATTTTTAACAGAAAAACCCCAAAAAAACCCCCGGGAAAAGCCCAAAAAAACCCCCCCCCAAACAAAAGATTTAAAAAATTGGGAAAGGGATCCCCCAAATTTTCCCAAAAAAAAAAATAAACCCCCCAAAAATTTTTTTGCCAAAACGAATTCCCTTGGGGGGTTTAAAATACCAAAAAAATGACCCAAACCTAGACCCAATTTAAAAAAAAGTAAAGAAAAACCCAAAAAATAGCCTTAAAAAAGAATTTAAAAGGGCCAAAAATTTATTTTTTTTTTAAAAGGGGGCCCCCCAAATAAAACCAAATTGGGGGAAAAAAAAAACCAAACCTCCCTTTAATAAAGGGGGTTTCTAGGGAAAAAAAAAGGAAACCCAAAAATGCAAAAAAAAAAAACTTCCCCACCCCCCTTTTAAATCTTCTTTGGGCCCCCCTAAAACCAAAAAATTCCCCCCCCCCAAAAAACCCAAAAAAGGGTTAAAAAAATTTTTTAAAAAAAAAATTTAAAACCTGAAAAAATTTAAAAAAAAAATTTTTCCCCTTTTAAGAAAAAATTTTTAAGGGAAAAAACCCAGGAATTTTGGGGCCCCTTTGGGCCAAAAAAAAATTTTTTGTGGGGGGGGTAAAGGGGGCCTTTTTAAAAACCCCAGGGAAAAAAAAAAAAATTGAAAAGAATGGAATTTGTTTTCCCAAAAATTTAAAAAAAGGGGGCCCTCCTTTCCCCCCCGGGAAAAAGGAAAATAACAAAAATTTAAAAAAGACAACAACAAAAATTGGGGAAAACATTTTGGGAAAAATACCCCCTCTGAAAAAAGGTAAACCCCGAAAAAATGGCCCGGGGGGCCCAAACCCCCCGGGCCCAAAAAGCAAAAACCACAATATTTTTTGGAAATTTTTTAAAAAAATTTCCCAAAAAAAAACCCCAAATTTTTAAAAATTTTTCCCCCCAAGGGAAAAAAGACCCTGGGGAAAAAAAGGTTAAAAAATGGAAAATGGGCCCCTTTCCCTAAAGCCCCTCCAAAAAGGAAAAGCCAAAATCCCCCAAACCCCCAAAGAAAATCCTTTCTCATCCCTAGTTAAAAAATGGCCTTTTTTTTTTTTAAAAAAAAAAGTAAACCCCAAAAATTTGGGTTTTTTTTCCCCGGGAAAGAAAAAGGAGAATGAAGTACCCCCCCCCTTTCCCTTTTGGTGGGGAAAAGTAAATTGTACAGCCACTAAAGAACTAAGGAGGTACCTTTTAAAAACTAAAAAAAAAACTACCTATGATCCAGCAATTTCCATCCAAGGTAATAAGTCCCCCCCCAAAGAAAAGAAAACAATTTTTGCCCCCCAAAAGACATCCCCCCAATTTTATTTGCAGCACTATTTCACATGACCAAAAATATACATCAACCTAAGTGCCCCCCCCAATTTTGGATAAAAGGGGTAAAAAATGTTGGGGGATATACACATAGAAATTTATTCCCGCCCCATGAAAAAAAATTAAAACCCCCCCGGCAATTTTTCAAAAACGGGGTAAAATGGGGGGGGTCCCCTTACTGAATAAAACAATCCAACACAGAAAAAAACAAATATCCCCCATATTTTTCCCCCCCCCATTGTGGAGCTTTTTATAGTGGATCTCATGAAAAATAAACCCCATTTCAAGGTTAAACCAGGGCAAAGGGAAAGGGTAGGGTGGGAGGGTGGGGGGAAAAAGGTTGATTAAATGGGCCCCCAAAAAAGACATTTTTTAAAAAGAAAAATAAGGGCCCCTGTTTTAACAGCAGTTGGGGAACAATATTTTTTTTTCAATAACCTATTGTAATTTTCAAAATACTTATAAGGAAATAATTTTTAAATATTTTTTTTAGCTAAAAAAAAAACTATATTTTCAGGTAACAATATCCAAGAAAAAAATTTTTGGCCTTTTTCAAAAATTATTGAAATTATTAAAATTAAACCCTATACTCAAAGTTGTACAACTATTAGGGGAAAACAAAAAATAAAATTTTTAAAAAAAAATAAAAAAAAAAAAGAATGGGTTAAAAAAATTATTGGGCATAAAAAATTGCTATAGAAAAACATGTTTTAAACTTAAAAAGGAATTTTTTTTTTTTGGAAAAAAACCCCTTCCCCAAACACTTTGGGGGAGAAAAGGGAGGGGTCCCCCATAAACTGATTAAGAATTTTTCCTGGATTTTATCCCAGACAAAAGGGGTTTGGATTTTTTTAAGGGGTTCCCCCATTTAGCCATTATCTTTGTGTGGCCCCCTTTTGGCAGGCCCCCTTTTGGTTTTTTGTATTTTCAAAATTGGCCCTTTTTGGGAAATAAAAGGGTTTTTTAAAAATGGGGTTTTTCCCAAGAAAAAAATGATGTTTTTTT
>JAKFHU010002180.1:0-38954 GCA_023783475.1 Daubentonia madagascariensis
ACCTAAAAGAACTAAAAGTAGACCTACCATTTGATCCAGCAATCCCACTACTGGGTATTTACCCAAAGGAAATAAAGATGTTCTATAATAAGACATCTGAACTCAAATGTTTATAAGCAGCACAATTCACAATTGCAAGATGTAGAAACAACCCAAGTGCCCATCAATATATGAGTGGATTAATAAAATGTGGTATATGTATACAATGGAGTACTACTCAACCACAGAAAACATGGTGAACTAATACCTCTTGCATTATCCTGGATGGAGCTGGAGCCCATTCTTTGAAGTGAATTCACAAGAATGGAAAACAGAACCACATGTAGTCACCATTAATTGGTATAGTTGTCAAAACTTATGTGCACTATGGAAGCAACCATATATCATGTGTCAGGCAGGTGGGAGGGTGGAGGAGGGGCTGGGGCAAATTCACACCTAATTGGTGCAGTGTGCATTGTCCGGAGATAGGCACACTTTTAGCTCTGACTTGGGCAGTGCAAAGGCAACATATGTAACCAAAGTGTTTGTACCCCCAAATATTCTGGTTTTTTTTTAAAAATGGTGAACTAATACCTCTTGTATTAACCTGGATGAACTGGAGACAGTTTTCTCAGTGAAGATCACAAGAATGTAAAAACAACATCACAGTTCCTCACCATTAAATTGGGCTAATTGATCAAAACTTATGTGCACAATGGAAATACATTTCACCGAAACCAAGCAGGTGGGAGGGGGAGGAGAGATGGGTAATTCACACCTAACAGGTACAATGCACACTATCTGGGTGATAGGCACACTTATAACTTTGACTCAAATGATACAAAAGCAATTTATGTAACCAAAATGTTTGTGCCCCCATAATATTCCGAAATTAAAAAAAGAAAAAAAAAACCACATTGAAATTTGTGAGACACAGGTAAAGCCCCTCTGAGTGAGAAATATGAGGCACTGAACACACTAGAAAAGCAGAAAAGTCTCAATTCAATAATATAAGCTCCTATCTCAAGAAAATAGAAAAATAAAAACAAAATAAATTCAAAACAAGTTGAAGGAAGGAAAGAAATAATAAAAATAAAAGAAATCAGTAAAACTGAAAACAGAAAAACAATAGAGAAAAGCAATGAAACAAAAAGTTGGTTCTTTGAAAATGTCAATAAAATTGACAAAACTCTAGCCAGACTGACAACAAAAAAAAAAAAGAGAGAATACACAAATTACCAATATCAGGTTGAAATGCGAGATATCACTACAGACCATACAGATCTCAAAAGGAAATAAGGGGGAAAAAGACTATTTGTGAGGAAAAAGACTATTTTCTTTAAGAAAAAAAAAACCTCATCCAATATGAAATAGATAATTTGAATAGCCTGATATATATATGAAAGTAATTATATTCATAATTTTTAATTCCTGAAAAAAAATCCCCAGGCTTGAATTTCACTGGAGAATTCTACCAAGTGCTTAAAAAAGAATTAACACCAATTATATCCATTCTCTTCCAGAAAATAGAGGAGAAGGAAGGACTTCCCACTTCATTTTATGAGGCCAGTATTACCTTGGTACCAAAAAGAAAGAAGACTACAGACCAATATCTCTCATAAACTTAGATGCAAAAATCCTCAACAAAATATTAGCAAATAGAATTCAGCATAAAAAAAAGGATTATACTCTAGTGATAGTTTCCTTGGCTGTGCAGAAGCTTTACAATTTGATCAGGTCCCATATATTTATTTTGGTTGCTGCTGTGATTGCTTTGGGGGTCTTCTTCATAAATTCTTTGCCTAGGCCAATGTCCATAAGAGTTTTTCCAACGTTTTCTTTGAGAATTCTTATGGTTTCATGTCTTAGGTTTAGATCTGTTATCCATTGTGAGTTGATTTTTGTGAGAGGTGAGAGGTGTGGGTCCACTTTCAGTCTTCTACATAAGGCCATCCAGTTTTCCCAGCACCATTTGTTGAATACAGAATCTTTTCCCTGGTGTACATTTTTCTGGAATTTGTCAAAGATCAGGTGACTGTATGAGGTTGGTTTTATATTTGGGTTCTCAGTCCTGTTCCATTGGTCTATGTCTCTGTTCTTGTGCCAGTACCATGCTGTTTTGGTTACTATAGCCTTGTAGTATAGTTTGAAGTCTGGTCGATAGATGTCTCCCAATTTGTTCTTTTTGCTTAAGATTGCTTTGGCTAAGGAGAGGACACAACAAAAAAAGAAAACTAGAGACCAATATCCCTTATGAATATAGATGCAAAAATTCTCAATAAAATCCTTGCAAACTGAATTCAAATGTACATCAAAAAAATAATCCATCACAATCAGGTGTGCTTTATTCCCAAGATGCAGGGATGGTTCAACATACGCAAATCTATAAATGTAATTCACCATATAAATAAAAGCAAGAACAAAGATTATATGATCCTTTCAATAGATGCAGAAAAGGCTTTTGACAAAATCCAGCACCCTTTTATGATAAGAACTCTTAACAGTGTAGGCATAGATGGTTCATTCCTAGAAACTATTAAAGCCATATACGATAAACCCACAGCCAATATCATACTGAATGGGGAAAAATTGAAGGCATTCCCCCTTAAAACTGGCACCAGACAAGGGTGCCCACTACTCCACTTCTTTTCAACATAGTGCTGGAAGTCCTGGCCACAGGAATTAGACAAGACAGAGGAATCAGGGCGTCCAGATAGGGGCAAAGAGGTCAAACTTTCACTATTCGCAGACGATATGATATTATACATAGAAAACCCCAAAGATTCAACCAAGAGATTACTGGAATTGATAAATGAATTCGCAAAGTCTCAGGATACAAAATTAATACACACAAATCCATAGCCTTCATATATGCTAAAAACAATCAAGCCGAGAAACAAATTAAAGATGCTATACCTTTCGCAATAGCAACAAAGAAAATTAAATATTTAGGAACATATCTAACTAAGGAGGTCAAAGACCTATATAGAGAGAATTATGAAACACTTAGAAAGGAAATTGCAGAGGATGTAAATAGAGATGGAAAGCCCTACCATGCTCTTGGATAGGCAGAGTCAACATAGTAAAAATGGCTTTGCTACCTAAATTAATTTACAGAATCAATGCAATCCCTATCAAAATACCAACATCGTTTCTTGCCAATCTAGAAAAAATAATTCTATGCTTCATGTGGAACCAGAGAAGACCCCCGTCTAGCAAAAGCAATCTTAAGCAAAAAGAACAAATTGGGAGGCATCTGTCTACCAACTTCAAACTATACTACAAGGCTATAGTACCCAAAACTGCATGGTATTGGCACAAGAACAACACGTAGACCAATGGAACAGGACTGAGAACCCAAAATAAAAACCAACCCATACAGTCACCTGATCTTTGACAATTCCAGAAAAACGTACACTGGGGAAAAGAATCCCTATTCAACAAATGGTGCTGGGAAAATTGGATGGCCATTGTAGAAGACTGAAACTGGATCCACACCTCTCACCTCTCACAAAAATCATTCACAATGGATAACAGATCTAAACCTAAGACATGAAACCATAAGAATTCTCGAAGAAAACGTTGGAAAAACCCTTATTACATTGGCATAGGCAAGAATTTATGAAGAAGACCCCCAAAGCAATCACAGCAGCAACCAAAATAATAACATGGGACCTGATCAAATTGTAAAGCTTCTGCACACCAGGAAACTATCACTAGAGTGAACAGACAACCTACAGAATGGAGAAAATTTTGCATGCTACATATCTGATAAAGGGCTGATAACCAAATCTATACAGAACTTAGGAAAATCAACAAGAAAAAATCAAACAACCCTATTAAAAAATGGGCAAAGGACATGAAGAAAACTTTTCCAAAGAAGACAGAAAGATGGCCAGCAAACATATAAAAAAGTGCTCAACTTCTCTAATCATCAGGGAAATGCAAATCTAAACCACAATGAGATATCACTTAACTCCAGTGATTGGCTCATATCAAAAAATCCCCAAATAACAAATGTTGGCGGGATGTGGACAGATAGGAACACTCATACACTGCTGGGGGACTGCAAATTAGTACAACCTCTATGGAAAGAATATGGAGATACCTCAAAGAATTAAAAGTAGAATTAGCATTTGACCCAGCAATCCCACTACTGGGTATTTATCCAAAGAAAAAAGACATTTTTATAATAAAGGCATCTGCTCTCGAATGTTCATAGCAGCACAATTCACAATTGCAAAGTTGTGGAAACAACCCAGGTGCCCATCAATACACGAGTGGATCAATAAAATGTGGCATATGTATACCATGGAGTATTACTCAGCAATAAGGAACAACAGTGAATTAACACATCTGGTATTATCCTGGTTGGAGCTAGAACCCATTCTTCGAAGCGAAGTGTCACAGGATTGGAAAAACAAGCACCACTGGTACTCACCATCAAACTGGTACTAACTGATGAATACTTACATCACACAGGGCAATAACATTCATCTGAGGGCGGGCGGGCGGGAGGGGGGTCGAAGGGATGGGAAAAACTCTTACTGAATGGATGTGGGGAGCACAGTTTGGGAGATGACCACGATTGTGGCTCTGACACTGGCAGAACAGGGGCAAAAGAAAAACTACACAGCAATATCCCTCATGAATACAGATGCAAAAATTCTCAATAAAATCCTTGCAAACCGAATTCAAATGTACATCAAAAAAATAATCATCCGATCAGGTGGACTTCATTCCCGAGATGCAGGGATGGTTCAACATACGCAAATCTATAAATGTAATTCACCATATAAATAAAAGCAAGAACAAAGATTATATGATCCTTTCAATAGATGCAGGAACAGGGGCAATGTGTATGGCCAAAATGTTGTACCCCCATGATATTCTGAAATTTAAAAAAATAAATTTAAAAAAAAACATTTATTAAAAAAAAAAAAGATTGCTTTGGCTAGACGGGGTCTTCTCTGGTTCCACATGAAGCATAGAATTATTTTTTCTAGATCGGCAAAAAATGATGTTGGTATTTTGGTAGGGACTGCATTGATTCTGTAAATCACTTTAGGTAGCAAACCCATTTTTATATGTTGACTCTGCCTATCCAAGAGCATGGTAAGGTTTTCCATCTATTTACATCCTCTGCAATTTCTTTTCTCAGTGTTTCATAATTCTTTCTATATAGGCCTTTGACCTCCTTAGTTAGATATGTTCCTAAATATTTAATTTTCTTTGGTGCTATTGTGAAAGGTATTGCACCTTTAATTTGTTTCTCGGCTTGATTGTTATTAGCATATATGAAGGCTATGGACTTCTGTGCATTAATTTTGTGTCCTGAGACTTTGCTGAATTCATTTATTATTCCAGTAATCTCTTGGTTGAATCTTTGGGGTTTTCTATGTATAATATCATATCATCTGCGAATAGTGAAAGTTTGACCTCTTCTGCCCCTATCTGGACGCCCCTGATTCCTCTGTCTTGTCTAATTGCTGTGGCCACGACTTCCAGCATTATGTTGAAAAGAAGTGGAGATAGTGGGCACCCTTGTCTGGTGCCAGTTTTAAGGGGGAATGCCTTCAATTTTTCCCCATTCAGTATGATATTGGCTGTGGGTTTATTGTATATGGCTTTAATAGTTTCGAGGTATGAGCCATCTATGCCTATATTGTTAAGAGTTCTTATCATAAAAGGATGCTGGATTTTGTCAAAAGCCTTTTCTGCATCTATTGAAAGGATCATATAATCTTTGTTCTTGCTTTTATTTATATGGTGAATTACATTTATAGATTTGCGTATGTTGAACCATCCCTGCATCTCGGGAATGAAGTCCACCTGATCGTGATGAATTATTTTTTTGATGTACATTTGAATTCGGTTTGCAAGGATTTTATTGAGAATTTTTGCATCTGTATTCATGAGGGATATTGCTCTGTACTTTTCTTTTTTTGTTGTGTCCTTTCCTGGCTTTGGTATCAAGGTGATATTGGCTTCGTAGAATGAGTTTGGGAGGACTCCACCCTTCTGGATATTTTCAAATAATTTCTGCAGTATAGGCACCAGTTCTTCTTTGTAGGCTTGGTAGAATTCAGGTGTGAACCCATCTGGTTGAGGACCTTTTTTTGTGGGAAGATTTTTTATAACTGCTTTGATTTCGGTGCTTGATATTGGTCTGTTTAGAAATTCTCTTTCTTGCTGGTTGAGCCTAGGGAGGTAGTGTGTTTCTAAGAATTTGTCTATTTCCGGCCAGGCGCGGTGGCTCACGCCTGTAATTCTAGCACTTTGGGAGGCCGAGGTGGGAGGATCGCTTAAGCTCAAGAGTTCAAGACCAGCCTGAGCAACAGCGAGACCCCGTCTCTAAAAAAAAAAAAAAAAAAAGAATTTGTCCATTTCCTCCACGTTTTCGTGTTTGTGGGCATAGAGGTTTTTGTAGTACTCGAAGATGATGTTTTGTATTTCCATGGTATCAGTTGTGACTTCTTCTTTCTCATTTCTAATTGAGCTTATTAGAGTCCTTTCCTTGCTGCTTCTGGTCAACCTGGTGAGTGGCCTGTCTATTTTGTTTATCTTTTCAAAGAACCAACTTTTCATTATATTAATCTTCTGTATTGTTCTTTTGTTCTCGATTTCATTTAATTCTTCTCTGATCTTGGTTATTTCTTTTCTTCTGCTGGCTTTAGGATTGCTTTGCTCTTCATTTTCCATTTCCTTAAGATGATTCATTAGTTTACTGATTTGTGACCTTTCTGTCTTTTGGATGTGGGCATTTAAGGTGATAAGTTTTCCTCTCAGGACTGCTTTTGCTGTATCCCACAGATTTTGATATCTTGTGTCCCCATTATCGTATAATTTGAAGACTCTTTTGATTTCCATTTGAATCTCCTCCTTGACCCAATAGTCATTCAGGAAGTGATTGTTTAGTTTCCATATTTTTGGATGAAGATGTGAGTTTCTGTTGGAATTGATTTCTAATTTTATTCGGCTGTGGTCTGAAAAGATACATGGTATGATTTCTATTTTTTTGAATTTGTTTAGATCTGTTTTGTGGCCTAGGATGTGGTCAATTTTAGAGAAAGTTCCATGAGCTGATAAGAAGAATGTATATTCAGTGTTATTTGGGTAGAGTGTTCTGTAGATATCTGCAAGGAAACTATCACTAGAGTGAACAGACAACCTACAGAATGGGAGAAAATATTTGCATGCTACATATCTGATAAAGGGCTGATAACCAGAATTTATACAGAACTTAGGAAAATCAACAAGAAAAATCAAACAACCCTATTATAAAATGGGCAAAGGACATGAACAGAAACTTTTCCAAAGAAGACAGAAAAATGGCCAGCAAACATATAAAAAATTGCTCAACTTCTCTAATCATTAGGGAAATGCAAATCAAAACCACAATGAGATATCACCTAACTCCAGTGAGATTGGCTCATATCAAAAAATCCCCAAACAACAAATGTTGGCAGGGATGTGGACAGATAAGAACACTCATACACTGCTGGTGGGACTACAAATTAGTACAACCTCTATGGAAAGTAATATGGAGATACCTCAAAGAATTAAAAGTAGAATTAGCATTTGACCCAGCAATCCCACTACTGGGTATTTACCCAAAGGAAAAAAAGACATTTTATAATAAAGACATCTGCTCACGAATGTTTATAGCAGCACAATTCACAATTGCAAAGATGTGGAAACAACCCAGGTGCTCATCAATACACGAGTGGATTAATAAAATGTGGTATATGTATACCATGGATTATAACTCAGCAATAAGGAACAATAGTGAATTAACACATCTGGTATTATCGTGGTTGGAGCTAGAACCCATTCTTCAAAGCGAAGTGTCACAGGAATGGAAAAACAAGCACCATCGGTACTCACCATCAAATTGGTACTAACTGATCAACACCTACATCACACAAGGCGATAATATTCATCAGGGGGAAGGCAGGCCAGAGGGGGTGGAGGGGATGGGAAAAACTCTCACTGAATGGATGCGGGGAGCACAGTTTGGGGGATGACCACGATTGTAGCTCTGACACGGGCAGTGCATGGGCAATATATATAGCCAAAATGTTGTACCCCCATAATATTCTGAAATTTAAAAAAAAGAATTATACACCATGAGCAAGTAAGGTTTATTCTAGGGATGCAAGGCTGGTTCAATATTTGAAAATTAATCAGTGTAATCCATCATATTAATAAGCTAAAGAAAAAAATCAAATGATCATATCAACTGATACAGAAGAAGCATTTAACAAAATTCAACACCCATTCATGATAAAAAATGTTTAACACACTAGGAATAGAAGGATACTACCTCAACTTGATAAAGAACAGTTACATAAAACCTATAGCTACCATGATACATAATGATAAAAGATGGAATTTTTTTTCTCCTACAATTGGGAGTAAGGCAAGAATGTCTGCTCTCACCCTTGCTATTCAGTGTATTACTGGAAGCTCTTGCCAGTGCAATAAGGCAAGAAAATGAAACAAAATGTACACAGATCAAAAAGGAAGAAATACAACCATTCCTATTTGCAGATGACATGATGGTTTACATAGAAAATCCTAAGGAATCTACAAAAACCTCCTATGACTAACAAATGAGTTGAGCAACTTTGTAGGATAAAAGATAAACATACACAATTATTTGTATTTTATATACTTGCAATGAACACATGGCAAACAAAATTGAAAATACAATATAACTTTAAATCACTAAAAAATACTTAGATATAAATCTAACCAACATGTATGGACTCCTATGCTGAAAAACGTAAAACACTGAAGAAATAAATCAAAGAAGATCAAAATAAACAGAGAGACATGCCGTGTTCATGGATTGGAAGACTCAACATAGCAAAAATATCAATTCTATCCAAAATGATACACTGGTTTAATGTATTCCCTATCAAAATCCCAGCAAGACTTTTTATAGATATAGGCAAGCTCATTCTAAAATCAATATGGAAAAGCAAAGGAATAGAATAGCTAAATCAATTTTGAAGAGGAAGAATAAAGTTAGGAATCACTTATTATATAGCTATAATAGCACTATGTACACTGGTGGAGGAATAGACCCATAGATCAATGGAACAGAACAGAGAACCCAGAAATAGATCAACACAGTATAGCCAACTGAATTTTCACATAGGTACAAAGGCAATTCAATGGAGGAAGAATAGTCTTTTTAAAAATTATGCTGCAGCAGTTGAATATCTCTAGGCAAGAAAAGTAAACTTGACCTGAACATCACACCTTATATAAAAATTAACTCAAAATAAATCACGTAAAGTATAAAACTCTAAAAGTTTTAGCAGAAAACAGGAGACAATCTTCAAGACCTAGGGCTTGGTGAAAAGTTCTTAAACTTGAGATGAAAATCACAATCCATAAAAGAAAAAAGTCAGTACACTAGACTTAACAAAATTTAAATATTTTGGTCTGGAAAAGACCTGGTGAAGGGGAAAAGACAAACTACA
The DNA here is from genome assembly GCA_023783475.1 of Daubentonia madagascariensis. NCBI lineage: Eukaryota > Metazoa > Chordata > Mammalia > Primates > Daubentoniidae > Daubentonia > Daubentonia madagascariensis. The sequence continues at coordinate 9,474 of JAKFHU010002180.1, forward strand.
GACTAGGAAAATATTTGTAAACTATATATATGACAAAGGACTCAAATCCAATTACATTAAAGAATTCTCCAAAGACAACAGTAAAAGAATAAACAATTCAATTTTTAAGATGGGCCAAAGACATGAAAAGATATTTCACAGAAGAGGATATATGGATGGCAAGTAAACACAGGAAAAGATATTCAATACAACTAGCCTTTAGGGAAATGCAAATTAACACCACAATGAGAAATCACTACACATCTATCAGAACGGCCAAAATAAAAGATAGTGACAAGCCAAATGCTAGCAAGGATGTGGAGAAACTGTATCATGCATACAGTGCTAGAGGGCATATAAAATGGTACAAACACTCTGGAAAAGTTTGGCAGTTTATTTTAAAACTAAACATGCAAATACCATACAATCCAGCAACTGTACTCTTGGGGATTTGTCCCACAGAAATAAAAATATATGTCCACAGAAAAACCTATAGCAGCTTTATTCATAATAGGCCAAAACTGGAAACAAACAAAATCTCCCTTAATAGGTGAATGGTTAAACAAACTGTGTTATATCAATACCTTGAAATACTACTCAACAACAAAAAGGAACTACCCATTGATACATGTAACAACTTGGATGGATCTTGCTATGATCTGTATGTTTTTGTCCACCAAAAATTCATATGTTGAAATCTAATATCCAATGTGGTGATATTAACAGGTGGAAGATAATTTGGTCATATTGGAAAGGACTAGTAGATGATTAGGTCATGAAGGCATGAATAGGATTGGTGCCCATATAAAGGAGGCCCAACCAAGAAACATATGAAAAAATGCCCAACATCACTAATCATCAGAGAAATTAAAATTAAAACCACAATGAGATAACATCTCACTCCAGTTAGAATGGCCATTATTAAAAAGTCAAAAAACAATAGATGTTGGCATGGATATAGTCAAAAGGGAACACATACACTGTTGGTGGGAATGTAAGTTAGTACATCTGTGGAAATCAGTAGGCAGATTTCTCAAAGAACTAAAAATAGATATACCATTGGTGTTAATTTTTATTATTTAAATAGATTTAGTGAGTACAGGTGGTTTTTTGTTACATGGCTGAATTACATAGTGGAGAAGTATAGGCTTTTAATATATCATCACCTGAATAGTGTGTATGGTACTCAACAGGTAATTTTTCATTCTGTACCTCCCTCCCACCCTCTCCCTTTTGAGTTTCCAATGTCCATCAAGTCACTCTGTTATGAACATGCCTACCTATTGCCTAGCTCCCACTTATAAGTAAGAACATACAGTATTTGGCTTTCTGTTCCTTGATTACTTAAAATAATGGCCTCCAGTTCCATCCAAGTTGCTGCAAAAGACATTATTTCATTCTTTTGATGGCTGAGTAGTATTCCATGGTATATAGCACATTTTTTTATCCACTCATCATTTGGTGGGCACTTAGGTTGGTTCCACATCTTTGCAATTGTGAATGGTACTGCAATAAATAGAATTTATTTATAGAATGTCTTTTTTATAGAATGACTTCTTTTCCTTTGCGTAGATACCCAGTAGTGGCATTGCTGAATTGAATGGTAGCTCTACTTTTAGTTCTTTGAGAAATCTCCACACTGTTTTTCATAGAGGTTGTACTAATTTACATTCCCACAAACAGTGTATAAGAATTCCCTTTTCACCACATCCATACCAACATCTATTGTTTTTTGAGTTTTTTAACAATGCCATTCTGACAGGGATAAGGTGGTATCTTGTAGTGGTTTTAATTTGCATTTCCCTAATGATAAGTGATGTTGAGCATTTTTTCATATGTTTGTTGTCCATTTGTTTCTCTTCTTTTGAAAACTGTCTGCTTAAGTCTTTTGCTAACTTTTTAATGGGGCAATGGGGTTATTTGGTTTTTTTTACTGATTTGTTTGAGTTCCTTATAGATTCTGGATATTAGGTCTTTGTCAGATGTATAGCTTGTGAATATTTTCTCCCATTCCATAGGTTTTCTATTTACTCTGTTGATTATATCTTTTGCTGTGAAGAAGCTTTTTTAGTTTAATTAAGTCCCATTTGTTTATTTTTGTTTTGTTGTATTTGCTTTTGGGGTCTTAGTAATAAGTTCTTTAACTAGGCCAACATTGAGGATAGTTTTTTCTAGGTTTACTTCTAATATTTTTATGGTTTCACATCCTACATTTAAGTCTTTAATACATTTTGAGTTAATTTTTGTATATGCTGAGAGATAGGGATCCAGTTTCATTCTTCTGCAGGAGGCTATCCAATTATCCCAGCACCATTTATTGAATGGGATGTCCTTTCCCCTGTGTATACTTTTGTCTGCTTTGTCAAAGAACAGTTGGTTGTAGGTATTAGGTTTTATTTCTGGGTTCTCTATTCTGTTCCATTGATCTATGTGTCTAATTTTATAACAGTACCATGCTACTTCAGCTAGTATTGCCTTGTAGTATAATTTGAAGTTGGATAATGTAATGCCTCCAGATTTGTTCTTTTGCTTAGGATTACTTTGGCTATTCATGCTCTTTTTAGTTCCATATGAATTTTAGGGTTGTTTTTTCTAATGCTGTGAAAAATGACATTGGCATTTTAACAGGAATTGCATTAAATCTGTAGATTACTCTGGGCATTTTAACAATATTGACTCTTCCAATCCATGAGCATGGAATACTTTTCCATTAGTTTGTGTCATCTATAATTTCTTTCATCAGTGTTTTATAGTTCTCCTTGTAGAGGTCTTTAACCTCCTTGGTTAATTATATTCAAATGTATTTTTTGCAGCTATTGTAAATGGAACTGATTTCTTATCTGATTCTCAGCTTGGTTGTTATTAGTATATAGAAATGCTATTGATTTGTGTATATTGATTTTGTAACCTGAGATTTTAATAAACTCATTTATCAATTCTAGGAGTCTTGTGCAGGAGACTAGGGTTTTCTAGGTATAAGATTATACCATTGGCAAACAAGGATAGTTTGACTTCCTCTTTCCAAATTAGATGTCCTTTTTTTTCTCTTGCCTGATTGCTCTGGTTAGGACTTCCAGTAATATGTTGAATAGAAGTGGTGACAGTGGGTATCCTTGTCTTGTTCCAGTTTTTAGAGGGAATGCTTTCAACTTCACACAATTCAGTAAGAACTGTGATGTTGGCTGTGGGTTTGTAACAAGCCATATATGCCTTTTATTATTTTGAGATATGTTTCTTCTATGCCTAGTTTGTTAAGGGTTTTTACCTTGAAGCAGTGCTGGATTTTATTGAATGCTTTTTCTGCATCTATTGAGATGATTTTATGGTTTTTGTTTTTAATTCTGTTTATGTGGTGAATCATATTTATTGATTTGCATATCTTTTGAACCATTCTTGCATCCCCAGGATAAAGCCCACTTGATTGTGGTGAATTATTTTTTTCATGTGCTGTTGGATTCATTTGCTAGTGGTTTTTTTGAGGATTTTTGTATATATATTCATGAGGGATATTGGTCTGTAGTTTTCTTTTTTCATTGTGTGCTTTCCTGGTTTTGGTATCAGGGTGATACTGGCTTCATAGAATGAGTTGGGAAGGATTCCCTCCTTCTCAATGTTATGGAACAGTTTCAGGGGGATAGGCGTCAGTTCTTATTTGTAGGTCTGGTAAAATTCAGTTGTGAATACATCTGGTCCTGGGCATTTTTTTCTTGGGAGATTTTTTATTATTGATTCTATCTTGCTACTCATTGTTGGTCTGTTTGGGATTTCTATTTCTTCCTGATTCAAACTTGGGAGGTTGTGTGTTTCTAAAAATTTATCCATTTCCTCTAGATTTTCTAGTTTGTGTGTACAGAGGTGTTCATAGTAGTCTTGGATGATCTTTTGTGTTTCTGTGGTATCAGTTGTAATGTGTTCTCTTTCATTTCTGATAGAGCTTATTTGAATCCTCTCTTTTCTTTTCTTGATTAATCTAGTTAGTGATCTGTCGATTTTGTTTCTCATTTCAAAGAACCAACTTTTCATTTCATTGATTTTTATATTTTTTTGTTTCAATTTCATTTAGTTCTGCCCTGATCTTTGTTATTTCTTGTCTTTTGCTAGCTTTGGGTTTGCTTTGTTTTTGTTTTTCTAGTTCCCTGAGGTGTGACATTAGGTCATAATTTATGACTCTTCTGTCTTTTTGATGTAGTCATTTAGTACTGTGACCTTCCCTCTTAGCACTGCTTTTTCTGTATTCCAGAGATTTTGGTAGCTTGTGTCACCATTGTCATTCAATTCAAACAATTTTTTTATTTCCATCTTGATTTAGTCATTGACCCAAATATCGTTCAGCAGCAGGTTGTTTAATACCCATGTGTTTGTGTAGTTTTGAGAGTTCTTCTTGAAATTGATTTCTAGCTTTACTCCACTGTGGTCTGGCAAGATACATGGTATGATTTCCATTTTTTTTAATTTGCTGAGACTTTTTTTGTGGACTAACATATGGTCTATCTTGAAAAATGTTTCATTTGCTGGTGAGAAGAATATACAGTCTGCAGTTTTGGGGTAGAATGTTCTGTAAATGTCTGTTAGGTCCATTTGTTCTAGAGTCCCTTTTAAGTCCAGTGTTTCTTTGTTGATTTTGTGCCTCAATTATCTGTCCAGTTCTGCCAGTGGAGTGTTAAAGTCCCACACTGTTATTATGTTGCTGTTTATTTTGTTTCTTAGGTCTAGTAGTATTTTTTTTATGAATCTGGGAGCTCCATTGTTTGGTACATATATACCTAGGATTGTTATATCTTCTTGTTGAATTGATCCTTTTATCATTATATAACGACTATCTTTTTGTCTTTTTTTTACTGTTGTTGATTTAAAGTCTGTTTTATCTGATATAAGATTAGCTACTCCTGCTTTCTTTTGGTTTCTATTTGTGTGGAGTATTTTTTTACACCCCTTTACCATGAGTCTATGTGACTATTTATGAGTTATATGGGTCTCTTGGAGACAGCATATATTTGAATTGTGGTTTTTTTAATACATTCTGTCATTCTATATCTTTTAAGTGGGGCATTTAGACCATTTAAATTCAATGTTAATATTGATAAGTGAGATACTGTTCCAGTCATCATGTTTACTGTTATCTAGTTGCTTTATACTTTCCCTTGTGTCACTGTTTCATAAGAGCTGTGATTTTTTTCACTTTCAAGTGTTTTTACATGGTGAGTATTGACCATTCTTTTCAGTGTTTAGAGCACTTTTGAGTATTTCTTGTTGGGCGGGTCTAGTAGTGACAAATTCCCTTAGTGTTTGCTTGTCTGGGAAAGATTTTATTTCTCCTTTATTTATGAAACTTAGTTTTTCAGGATCCAAAATTCTTGGCTGACCCTTATTCTGTTTAAGAAGACTAAAGATGGGACCCCAATCCCTTCTGGCTTGTGAGGTTTCTGTTGTGAAGTCTGCTGTTAGTCTGATAGGTTTTCCCTTGTAAGGTACTTGATGCTTTCATCTCACAGCTTGTAAGATTTTCCCCTTCACTTTGACTTTGGCCAGACTGATGACTATGTGCCTTAGTAAGCTTCTATTTTCGTTGAATTTTCCAGTAGCTCACTGACCTTCTTGTATCTGGATGTCTAAATCTCTAGCAAGACCAGGCAGGTTTTCCTGTATTATTCATCAAAAAGGTTTTCCATGCTTTTTGCTTTTTCTTCTTCTCCCTCAGGGATACCTATGATTCTTATGTCTGGCCATTTTATGTAATCCCATATTTCTCAGAGACTTTGTTCATTTCTCTTGATTCTTTTTTCTTTATTTTTAACTGACTGGGTTAATTGGAAAGCCTTGTCTTCAAGCTCTGAAATTCTTTCTTCTGCTTGGTTTGTTCTGTTGTTAAGACTTTTGACTGTATTTTGAAGTTCCCTAAATAAATCTTTCATTTCCAGAAGTTCTGTTATTTTTTTTAAATATCTATCTCCTTAGCAAATTTTTAATTCATACCCTGTGCTTTTTTTTTTTTTTTGGTTTCTTTGTGTTGGTTTTCAACTTTCTCATCTTCCCATTGAGTTTACTTGTGATACCTATTTTGAATTCTATATCTAACATTTCAAAAATTTCCTTTTGATTGGAGTCCATTGCTGGAGAGTTATTGTGATTCTATGGGAGTGTCAGAGAGCCTGATTTTTCATATTTCCATAGTTCTTATGCTGGTTCCTTCTCATCTGCAACCCCTTCCCTCAGCTCAAAAGAGGTAGCTTTGCAGTTCACCTGTTCTCCTCTGCTGGGAACTCTGCTGCTCAATGTAGAGAGGGAGAGGTACACTGCATTTCAGCTTATGCAGCTAGGTACTCACTGTGGTGTTGCTGGCAGTTTGGGTCCGTTGGACCTCAGACCCCTGGGAGAGTGTCCTGGTGCCAGCAATGGTGGACTAGGTTATGTAATCCCCATATTCCAGGCTCCTAAATGGTATGCTTGAGTCCTGGGAGGGCCAGACCAAGACCAGGCTGGCAAACTTGCCCTCAAGCCTCCTTGAGTTCAGGTGCTGGCTGTGATAAGGAAGGGTGGGGTGATCTCCTGCTCTGGAAGAATGCTCAGGCTGGAGAAGGAGGGATGCACTGTATGCACTGTGAGCCTGCAACAAGAAGGGTAAGCCCCTCTGGACAAGATTAGCAGAAGAAGGCAGATGTGGTACATACACATCACTCACACCTCCCACTCTCAGCAGTGACAGTGATCTCTGTCTTTTGGGGGCACCAAAGCACCTAGATTCTCAGCTTCCATACTGATACAGCTGCAGCAGAGGTGGTGGGGGATGCTCAACCCACCACTGTATGCAGGGCTACCAGGCCAGCTGTGGCTGAAATGTTATGACAGGGGAGGTGTGGTTGTGCCAAGGACTTGCCTCCAGGGAGGGTAGCCTCCTTCCAGAAGAGACAGGAAGCTCAGGGAGAGGACTACAAACCCCATTCTCCCTCAGAGGAGACAGTAGCTTTAGTCCTTGGGGAACATGAAAGCACTTGCTGTGGTTTTATAGAGGGAAAGGAGTGTGCCCTGAGCTTTGTGGAATCCTGGGTATGAGAGGCACACTTTCAGAGGTGGGGCAGCTGCTCCCAAGTGACCTGGCTTAATCTTCCCCTGTGGAACCCTCGCAGGTCCTGAGTGGAAACAGCCATGGCTGCCTCAGCAGCAGGGGGGGTGGTGGAAGAGGAGAAGGCCCCAAATGGTGGAAAGCTGGTGCCCTGGTCTCCTTTGTCCTAAGCAGCCCTCTGGCATGCTGTACTCTCCTCTCAGCTGCAAGTGGCCTGCCCTGAATGCCCAAACTCCAGGAGATCCACAGTTCCCCCAAGATCCACCAGTCCCTCAAGGCTTCTGCAGTTTGAGTGGGTGCTAGGCAGCACTGGCTGTGGACCCAGTGATGTGGAGAGACCCAGGGTCCAAGATTCCCAGGTTGGGAGAGCTGCAAAAATTGTCCATGAAGGGAGGGAAATGGGCCACACCCTCTGTGCAGAACCTGAGCACAGTGAGTAGAGTACTATTGGGAGTGTACCCCCCCCCGCATACCTAGAACTGGCCATCCTGCAGCTCATTCACATCCAAAGCTCATGCTTGGGAGAAGAGGTGGCTATGTCTGCAGAATTGGGTGGTTGGAAGAGGGGAGTTCCCCCATCTCCACATCCCTTCCCAGGCTGTTCATCTTTAAACTTCCAAAATGGTGCTTTGGGCCTGTGACCAGAGAGGGTGGGGCCTCTTCAAGGCAAACAGCATGGGTAAGATGCTGTGTGGAGTGCCATCTGCTCACAGCTCAGTCTCACTGCAGCTTGTAGCAGGGCAGTGGGAATTGTCCTAGGAGTAGGTAGGAGAGCTTGGGCTCCCCTGTCCCTCCTCAACTGGGTTGGGCTGCAGTTGCATCAGCCTGAACTCAGCCCAAGGGCAGGGTGCTGCCCAGCATTAAACTCCCAAACTGGCACCTTGGGCCTGTGTCCAGAGAGGGTGGGACCTCTTCTAGGCAAACAGCATAGGCAAGATGCTGGGGAGAGTGCCATCTGCTTGCATCTCAGCCTCACAGCAGCCCATAGCAGGGCAGTGGGAATTGTCCCATCCTTATAGGAGAGCTGGGGCTCCCCTGTCCCTCCTCAGCTGGGTGGGGCTGCATAAGCCCAAATTCAGCCCAAGCGCATGGCACTGCCTGGCTTCAAATTCCCAAAATGGTGCCTGGGCCTGTGGCCAGAGAGGGTGGGACCTTTTTCAGGCAATCTGCACTGGCATAAAACTGTGGGGAGTGCAGCTTGCTCAAGGCTTGGGCCCACAGAAGCCAGCTGCAGGATGGTGGGCACCATCCTAGATGCATACTGGAAAGCCCGGTTTCCTTGGCCCTTCCCAGCCAGGTAGGGGCTGCAGCTGCATCAAGCCCAAACTCATCCTGAGGGTAGGGCACTGCCCACTGTCAAACTCACAAAATGGTGCCTTAGACCTGCATCTGGAAATGCTGGGGCACCACCCAGGCAGTCAGCATGGGCAAGATGCTGTGGAAAATTCTGTCTGCTCACATCTCAGTCTCAACTTCAGCCCACAGCAGGGTGGTAGAAACCTTCTCTGGGGTGCATGGGGGTGACTGGGCTCCTCTGTCCCTCCTTGGAGCCATGCAGTGTCTGCAGGTGTGCCCATGGTTCCCTGATAACTAGGCTTTCAGAATGGCACCTGGTTAAAGACTGTGAGATTCTGCATGAGTTTCCTTTATGGAACAATGTCTCTGTGCAATCTCCAAGAAGTTCCCTGTGTTGGGCCCAAGACCTATGTGGGTCAGGTAGTTCTCTTGTAGCCAAGATTGTAGAAGCTCATCTTGGAGAGTGCAGCCCTAGGGACTACTCTCTTACTGTTTCACCACATCCAGGAGCTTTTCCACACTATTAGCAAGTCCCCAGCCAGACAAGATGCCCTGAACCCTCTCCTTACCCACTTTTGGTGCTTTCTGTCACTTCCATGGTGAATTCTAGCATTCTCTCTTAGATGATCTGTTTGAAACATGAGAATCTGCTTACTACTCTGTTTCCTCTCTGTGGACGAGGCACATGCTACCTGTGTCTAGTTGGCCATCTTCAGATCTACCATTTGATCCTGCAATCCACCACTGGGTATCTACCCAGAGGGAAAAAAAATCATCATATCACAAAGATACATGTACTCTCATGTTTATTGCAGCACAATTCACAGTCACAAAGATGTAGAATCGACCTAAAAGCCCATCATCTGATGGGTGGATTAAGAAAATGTGGTATGTGTGTATACACACACACACACACACACACATATATACACACTATGGAGTACTACTCTGTGATATGAAAGAATGAAAGAATGGCTTTTGCAGAAAATTGGATGGAACTGGGGGCCATTATCCTAAGTAAAGTAACTCAGGAACAGAAAAATAAATGCTGCATGTTCTCACTTATAAGTGTGAGCTAAACTGTAGTTACACAAGGGCATGCAGAGTGGTATAATGGACATTGGAGACTCAAAAGGGGAAGGGTGGGAGGGAGTGAGGGATGAAAAATTACCCATGGGATACAATGTACACTACCCAAGTGATGGGTACACCAAAAGCTCAGACTCCACCACTATACAATATATACATGTAATGGAATTCAACCTGTACCCCCTAAATTTATTAAAATAAAAAAACCATTTAAAGGGGCCTGAGAGAGCTTGTTTATCCCTTCTGCCATGCGAGGACACAGCTAAAAGGAGCTCTCCATGAAGCAGAGAGTGAGTCCTCACCAGACACTGAATCTGCGGGCATCTTGATCTTGGACTTCCCAGCCTCCAAAGCTGTGAGCAATAAATCTCTATTGTTTAAAATTTACCCAATCTAAGATATTTTGTTATAGCAGCCTGAACAAACTAAGAAAGATTGTCAAGGGCACTGTGCTGAGTGAAGAAAGCTATTTCAAAAGGTTATTTACTATATGATTCTATTTATATAGCATTCTTGAAATGACAAAATTATAGAGATAGAGAATAGTTTAGTGGTTGCCAGGGTTTAGGGATGGCAGGGATGAGGGAGTGTATGTAACTCTAAAGGGGTAGCATAAGAGAGGTTTTTATGGTGATGGAACAATTCTGTATGTTGATTGCAGTGGTGGCTACAGGAACCTACACATGATAAAATGACATAGAACTATACACATACATTGTACCAATGTCAATTTCTTGGTTTTGACATTGTTATATAGTTCTGAAAGATGTGTCATTAGGGGAAGCTGGGTGAAAGGTACACAGTACCTCTCTGTACTATTATTGTAAGTTCCTATGAATGTATAGTTAATTCAAAATAAAAACTTAAAAAACAAACAGTATCAACGGTACCAAGGAACCTGACTGTCAAACATTCCACTACTTCCTGGCCACACCAGTAGGCCTTAGATATGGTCATCGTAAAGTTTATAAAGAGCTGTCTGGAAAAGGAACACAGTTATTCTCTGAAGTCTAAAGGTAGAACTAGGGCCAATAGCTAGAATCTTCAAAATGAAAGATTTCAGCACATTACAAGGAAAAACATCCTAACTTTCAGAGCTGTTTGGGCAGGGAGGCAGCTAAACAGAATTGATGCCATCGTGAAGTATTTGCAAATTCTCCTTAGTTTTTCTATACTGCCTTTTACAGTTCTTCCTTCCTTTTCTCCATTCCACTATCACTGTTCCACTGGAGACCTTCACCCTCTCTTATCCTATTGCAATAGCCCCCAAAACAGTCCACATGTCTCCAATCTTTCCCCCTATAATGTGGCACCTGTTCTCCACACTGACACCAGAATGATCTTACTAAAACATGAATCAGACCCTTTTCCCTCCTCTACTTTCAATAGTTCTCTACTGCCTAAAAAATGATGTCAAAACACCTTAAGGTCACATGATCAAAGTCCTCAGTAACCTGCCCCTGCCATTTTTCCAGCCTCCATCCCCCACTTCACCCTCCCTTGCACATTACCCGCCAGTCTCAGAACTTGAAGCCATTCCTCAGGCATAGTTGCCAGAAGCCATGCCTTTTGTTCTCCTGTTCTCTCACCTGAAATGCCTTCTCATCTCATTCCCCACTCCAACCTCTCCTTTTCCTAATCTTTTGAAATCCTAATCACCTGACCATAGTGATTCCCAATGCTGCCTCTTCCATGGATCCTTACTTGATTATTCTCATTACTATGACCCTCATTCAGATTTAATTAGTCCTTCTTCATTGCTATGCTGATGATTTACTTATTGTCTCTCAGTGTCAACCCTTCTTTTCTATATGCTGATCTCTAATGGATTCTTCAAACCACATTTCCCAGACACCCTTGCCAGCTGACTTCCAGTTAGGTTCTTCCAATGGGAGGCAATTAGAGGGACATCTGAAAACACAAGGAGGAGAAAAGGACTTCCTTCCTTTTTTTCCCCCATTTTCTATCAGCTTATCCAGTGGCTTCTTTCTGCACTCCCAGTACCAGCTTCACAGCACCCCCTCAAAGCAGCAGCTAAGTCATGTTCTCTTGAACTCTGTCATCAGTTGGGCTGTACCTCTTGGGCTATCTGAATACCCATTGAGCCACATCTCCTTAAGTGGCCCTAGCACCCCCTAATTTGCATCTTCCTCCTCAGAGGTCCAAGCACCCACCATGTCATGTTTTCTCCTTAGAAGTCCAAACACAAGTTGTCCAGAAATTCCCTCCATAGATCTTTTATTTCCTTGGCCCTAGCTACTTCTTGCAGTTATTAATCTCTAGGTTACTCTGATGACCTCACTTTTTCTCATTTAGCCTTCCAACGCCTATATAACCAATTCCTTTTATCAATTCCCTTCTCTTAAAATACATAATATGGTCTTTATGTTTTCCTGACCAGACCTTACAATTGCCATAGCACTTTGCCTGCCCTTCTATTATAGCACTCATAGCATTCTTGTATTGTGTATGTGTATCTCTCTCTTCCACAAACAGTGTGTAGTTGGCAAATATTTGTTGAATGAATGATGAAAAATGATCAAATAAATGGGATTTTGTAACTGATCTTTCTAGAGCAATCTTATGCTGAGAAAAACAAGACTCTGGTCATAGGTATAAAGGAAGAAGATAGACCAAACTTAGACAGAGTGAAACGATGAGTATAAATTTTAATTCTCTAATATTATTTTATATGAAATATAATACCACCTATATTTAAACCCATCTGCTATAATTTTACTTTACAAACAAACAAAAAAATCTAGGCAGGGAATAAAAATAATGATTCATCTCTTAAAGTGCAAAAAAAAAAAAAGAACAATGTAGCCCACTATATACATCACAGCAGCAAATAAATACATGAAGATCTACTGCATATCTAACACTTGGCTGGGCGTAGGGGAAATTTTAAAAACGTAGAGATAGTCACTTTCCTTACAGAGCTTATAATGTAATTGGAGAGATAGTAGAAGGATAACTGGCTGGGGATCAGGAGTCAAGGCTTTGGCCAAGTCACTTCTCTTTTCTGGATCTAATTTTTTCATTGATAACACAAAAGGGATGGATTGGGAGCTCCAAACAGCCTCACTAGCTCAAATATAATATGGCTTTAAATTTCTATGAGGAAAGGGGAATATAATCATTAATTAGTTTTGAAATGAGGATCATGAACAGTTCCAAACATAAGAACAATTATGTTCATTTTCTACTTCCAAACCAGACAATATCAGATACTAGCTGGCAACTCAAGATAGAATGAGGGTATGGACAACTGAGTGGGGAAAGAGCCTCCATTTCCCCCAGATGGGTTTATAGGTGGATGTCTAATCTTCCCATGGAGATGATGCCTTATTTGAGATCTGAAAATTTCCCATTCTTCTCTCCTCCCCACAGCATAATTTCTCAAGCACAACTGAAGAATTGGGTGAAATTTATGCTCTCTGTGAGCTACTCATCAAGCCACCTGATGGAGATCTGTCTTCCACTCCATTTTCAAGACAATTGGTATCCCAAAAAGTTGCCCTTTCCTTCTTTACTACCTTGTACATTGCCTGGATCAGCATTTGCTGGTTGAATTCTAATGCAGGGGATGAAGCTAAGACTTGCACATGAAAATAACTAGTAAACAAGCTTAACATAACATGTTTTTTAATCCATTCAACACATATTTATTGAGCACCTACTATGTGAACAAGAGTGAACAAGAAAGTCAGTTTCTGCTCTTGTAGAACTTACTTTGGTTGACTAATCAAAAAAAGAGAAGAGATAGTGTAGGGGGGACAAGATGGCTGACTAGAGACATCACTTGCTGTGCCATCCCAGAGGGAAGGTAGGATTTCAGATAAAGGAGAGGGGAAAGGAGATGCAGCTCAGGTGGAGGTCATAGACAGAAGTGCTGGAGCCTGCCAGGGAGCTCACAGAGGAAAACTGTGAGGCAGAGAAGGAAGAAGATAAAGGAAAAAAGATATCAGCAGGGATCAAACCGAGAGAGACTTGGAGCCCAGTGAAGGGGTAAGAGGGGATCCCTTTCTCTCTCCCACACTCTTTTGGTGACCAGTGAGCTACCAAGTTTCTTGGAAATTTTTCCACCCCCATGAACCCAAGCACTGTGGCAAACACAGAATAGTGAGGAGAACTTGCATGATCCCAGAGCTTGGACATTCCATGCAGGGTTCCCCTCCAAGGAGAGTGATCTGAGAGACCAGAGAACCAGCTTTCTTCCATTCAGACTCTTATCCCTCTCCACCCCTCTCCCACCCACTGCAACTGGGAGTTGCAGTTTGAGCTGAGAATTTGGTGAGCACCCTGCCTCTCCCCAGCTGGCATGTACTCCAGGCTGAGGTTCCCACAGAGAGTGGGGCCCCCGCCTTTCCCCTTGAGGACCTGCAGTGAACCTGGGGTGTCTGTTCTGGGAGATCCCTGACCACCGACATTTCAGGGAGATGCACGCCAGTAGGTAAGACACACAGGCCAGATCCTGTGCCCCCTGGACTCAAGTGGGTTGCTGGAGGACACGGGGGGAGCTTTGGGAGCTGGACTTGGGTGGCAAAAGAGCTCACATGGACAGAACTGACAGGAGAATACTGTGGGGATCCGAGACATGGTGATCTGGGAGAGTGCCCATCCCCCCCAGAGGAAAACAGCACTGCTAGTTAGGGCAGGTCCTCAGCGGGGAAGATCCCAGCCAAGGGCGCCATAGCAACCAAGTGTTCAGACCCCTACCCCATAAGCAGCCCTCCCAGTCTGGAGAACCTCCCTTGAGTTTCCTCCCAGCAGCTCCCCCTAGTGGCTGGGGAAACAACCTCTGAGCCCTGGCCAAGGCTTTGCAAAGCCTTCGAGGCTCACACAACCTCACCATGCTCTGCCTTGCTCTTCCACCCACCTCTGCTGTGGTGGAGATCAAGCAACCCCCTGGGAGCTACAGGGCCCCTCCCAAAGTCTGGGACATTCAAGTGCTCTACCTGAGGGATTAGAGCTTATTACACGCATGAGAAAACATCTCCGCAGTTGGCTTTTTCCTGCAAGCATCAACCGCTGCAAGGGAGAACAACTCTATAACTCATTACAGCATCTACCAATTCAATCAAACAAGGCGTGGCTTACTCTTAACTCACAAGTACCACCCACCATCTTGGAGATTAAGCTGGGGGACCCAATATAGCTTACACTGCTGAAAAGAGGTGAAGACAGCAGGATAGAGGCAACCCAAGGGGACACTGTTTATTAGGAGAGAAATAAAAGTTACAAACAGCTTGACCTATGAGGGGTCTCCCTCTTCCACTGCAGACCTCTGGGCTGAGCAGGCAACTGCTCAGAGTCTGTGCAGAGACATTTCACCAGAGAGCAGGTGCAGCAGAAATCTGGTGCCTGCCAATCCCAGGCTTCTGCAAATGATGACATACTGATTGCTCTGGTGCAGGGAGCCAGGTCCACTCAAGACCCAGCCATTGAGCAGTAGCCTTAGCATCACCCCCACCAGGCCAGGGAAGGAACAGAAGCTCCCCCATGTCAAGTCCTATGACTGGGGGCTGAGCATACCTCCTCCCTGGTGTGGAAGCCAAAGAGGGGGAGCCTCAGATGCCACAGGTGTCACTTAGGAATCCTGGGGTGACAGCCTCAGTGTGTCCTAGGTGTGAGGGGAGAACCATGGCTGACCAGCACCTCCAGCCCACCTATGTGGAACCTGGGCTGATAAGAAAAACCCCTGCCTGTGTGACTGGGCATCAGCAATCCCCACACTGGTGGAACAGCCCCCCATATGGGCATCTCTTCCCCCAAAGTCCCCAGAGCCAGCTCTGAAGCTCTCACTGTGCCTGAGTCTGAGGCTCTGCCCCTGTAGTTCCAGGGCCCCCACCAAGCCTGTGATTCCACCCCTGAGATGCCAGATGTGTCCTTGGACCTCAAGACCCCACTACTGAGTCCCTACCACTACTACTGGGCCAACAGAACCTCCCTGAAGTCCAACACTTCACTCAGGAGCCCCCACCCCTGAGCAGCTGTCACACCTGGACTTGGTGCAGGAGAGTCCCCAGCAAAGGAGAACAGGTGCCCTGCATTCCTATTAACCTGGCAACATGAAGAAACAAAATAGTTTGACACCACCAAGAGAACACAATGGAGCTACTGTAGTGGACTCCACCCTCAAGGATATTGCCAAAATGACATAAATGGAATTCAGAATGTGGATGGCAAATAAGATGATCGGAATTGAAGAGAAAGTTGAAAAACAACAAAAAGAAGCTAAAAACATATTTCAGGAAATCAATGAAAAAGTTGAAAAAGTCACTAGAGAGGAAGACAACATAAGAAAGGATATAATAGAACTTAAAGAAATGAAATAGTCATTCAGGGAATTTCAAAATGCTACTGAAAGCTTTAACAACAGGCTAAACCAAGGGGAAGAAAGAATCTCAGGGCTTGAAGACAAGGCTCTCTAGATAACCCAGCCATTCAAAGAGGCAGAGAAGAGTATTAAAAAGTCTGAGCAATCACTGAGAGACACATAGGACTATGTGAAGCAAACTAACATTTGAATTATAGGTATCCCTGAGAGTGAAGAGGAAAGACCTAAAAGCATGGAAAACCTACTGGAGGAAATTATTGAGGAAAACTTCCCCAGCATCTCCAGAAATTCAGGCATACAGATCCAAGATGGACATTGCACACCAGGAAGATTCATAAAAGAGGTCATCTCCAAGACACATAGTTATCAACCTGGCCAAAGTCAAAATGAAGGAGAAAATTCTGCAAGCAGCAAGAGGAAAGCATCAAATAACCTACAAAGGAAAACCCTTAAGGCTAACCGCAGACTTCTCAGCAGAAACCTTACAAGCCAGAAGGGATTGGGGCCCCATCTTCAACTGACTTAAACAGGACAACTGCCAGCCTAGAATTTTGTATCCTATAAAACTAAGTTTCACAATAGATAGAGAAATTAAGTCCTTTCCAGACAAGCAAACACTGAGGGAATTTGCCATCACCAGACCTGCTCTTCACAAAATACTCAGAACAGCACTATACACAAATCAGCACAACAGATATCCACCAGTCTAAATTCACCTTAAAAAAACCAAAAGTCACAACTCCTATAAAACAATAGAACAAGAGGTAAAACAAAGTAATGAGGGATTACCCAACAGGATGAACAGACAAGCATCCCACAAATCAATGCTATCAATCAATGTGAACAGACTGAATACTCCTCTTAAAATACATAGCCTGGCTGAGTGGGTGAAAAAACACAACCCAAATATCTGCTGTCTCCAGGAAACACATCTAAACCACAAGGACACACACAGACTCAACATGAAAGGATGGAAAAAAAATTCCATGCAAATGGAAATCAAAAGAGAGTAGGTGTAGCCATTCTCATATCAGATGAAATTGACTTTAAGCCAACAAAAGTAAAGAACAACAAAGAGGATCATTATATTATGGTAAAGGGAGCTATCCAACAAGAAAACATAACAATCCTAAACATATATGTGCCCAACACAAGAGCTCCCAGATACATAAAGCAAATCTTACTAAAGCTAAGCAAAGAAATAAATAGTATCATCATAATTGCCAGGGATCTCAATGCCCCACTGCCAGAGCTCAATAAATCATCAAAGCAGAAAATAAATAAAGATATAATGGACTTAAACCAAACTCTAAGTCAAATAGACCTAACAGACATTTACAGAACATTCTACCCAAAAACTACAGAATACACATTCTTCTCAACAGCACATGGGACATTCTCCAAGATTGATCATATCTTAGGCCACAAAACAGGTCTCAACAAATTAAAAAAACTCGAAATCATACCAAGTACCCTTTTAGACCACAGGGGAATAAAACTAGAAATAAATCACAAAAGAAACACTCAAACCAACACAAAGTCATGGAAATTAAACAACCTGATGATGAATGATTATTGGGTCAAGAATGAAATTAAGATGGAAATTAAAAAATTCTTTGAGCTGAATGACAAAGGGGACACAAGATATCAAAATCTTTGGGACACAGCAAAAGAATTGCTCAGAGGAGAATTCATAGCCTTAAATGCCTATATCAAAAAGACAGAAATATCAAAAATTAACTACCTAATGTCACACCTCATGGAACTAGAAAAGGAAGAACAAGCCAAACCAAAAGCTAGCAATAGAAAAGAAATAAGAAAGGTCAGGGCAGAACTAAATCAATTGGAGAACAACAACAAAAAAAAAAAAAAAACAGGATTAATGAAACAAAAAGTTGGTTCTTTGAAAAGATAAACAAAATTGACAGACCTCTTCCTAGGTTAACCAAGAACAGAAGAGAAAGGACCCAAAAAAGCTCAGTCAGAAATGAAAAAGGTGACATTACAACCAATACCACAGAAACACAAAACATCACCCATGAATACTACCTAAATCTCTGTGCACATAAACTAGAGTACATAGAGGAAATGGACAAGTTCCTGGAAACACACAACCTCCCAAAACTAACCAGGAAGAAATAGAACTCCTGGACAGACCAATAACAAACAGTAAGATCAAATCAGTAATAAAAAACCTCCCTCCCCCAAAAAAAAAGCCCTGAACCAGATGGATTCACACCCAAATTCTATCAGACATACAAAGAAGACCTGGTAACCATAATACAGAAATTATACCATAATATTGACAAGGAGGAAATCCTTCCTAACACATTCTATGAAGCCAGTATCACCTTAATACCAAATCCAGGAAAGAACACAACAAAAAAATTAAACTACAAACCAATATCCCTTATGAATGTAGAAGCAAAAATCCTCAATAAAATACTAGCAATCTGAATTCAACAGCACATCAAAAAAATAATCCACCAGGACCAAGTGGGCTTCATCCCAGGATGCAACGATGGTTCAACATATGTAAATCAATAAATGTAATTCATCACATAAACAAAAGCAAAAACAAAGACCATATGATCATCTCAATAGATGCAGAAAAAGCATTCAACAAAATCCAGCACTCTTTAATGATAAAAACTCTCAACTGGCCAGATGCAGTGGCTCACACCCATAATCCTAGCACTCTGGGAGGCCGAGGTGGGAAGATCGCTTGAGGTCAGGAGTTTGAGACCAGCCTGAACAAACGCAAGACCCCATCTCTACCAAAAGTAGAAAAAATTAGCTGGGTGTGGTGGTGCATGCCTGCAGGTCCAGCTACTCAGGAGGCTGAGGCAGGAGCATCACTTGAGCCCAGGAATTTGAGGTTGCAGTGAGCTCTGATCCCACCATTGCACTCTACCCGGGGCGACAGAGCAAGACTCTGTTTAAAAAAAAAAAAAATCTCAACTAACTAGGCATAGAAGGACTATATCTCAGAATTATAAAACTCATTTATGCCAAATTCATAGCCAATATCATACTGAATGAGGAAAAGTTGAAAGCATTCCCCCTAAGAACTGGAACAAGACAAGATACCCACTGTCACCACTCCTATTCAACATAGTGCTGGAAGTCCTAGCCAGGGCAATCAGGCAAGAGAAGACTATTAAGTGTATCCAAATCACGAAAGACGAGGTCAAACTATTGCTCTTCATTGATGATATGATCTTGTATCTAAAAAACCCTAATTATTCCACCAAGAATCTCTTGGAATTGATAAATAAATTCAACAAAGTCTCAGGATAATCAATGTATACAAATCAGTAGCATTTTTGTATACTAATAACAGTCAAGCCAAGAGTCAAATCAAAGACTCAATACCATTCACAATAGCTACAAAGAAAATAAAATACCTAGGAATGTACTTAACCAAGGAGGGGAAAGATCTCTGCAAGGAGAAGTATGAAACTCTCAAGAAAGAAATCACAGAGGATACATATAAATAAAAAACATATCATGCTCATGGATAGGTAGAATCAACATTGTTAAAATGTCCATACTATCCAAGGTGATTTACAGATTCAATGCAATCCCCATCAAATTACTAAAGTCATACTTCACAGATTTAGAAAAAATAATTCTATGCTTCATTTGGAACCAGAAAAGAGCCCAAATAGCCAAAGCAATCTTAAGCAAAAAGACCAAATCTGGAGGCATCATGTTACCAGACTTCAAACTATACTACAAGGCTATAGTAACCAAAATAGCATGGTATTGGTTCAAAAATATAGACATAAACCAATGGAACAGAACAGAGAACACAGATATAAAACCATCTACCTACAATCAACTGATCTTTGATAAAGCAGACAACAACGTACACTGGAGAAAAGAATCCCTATTCAATCAATGGTGCTGGGAAATTTGGATAGTCACATGCTGAAGAATGAAACAGGACTCTTACCTCTCACCACTCAGAAAAATTAATTTAAGATGGATAAAAAACTGAGATCTAAGGCATGAAACCATAAGAATTCTAGAGGAAAATGTAGGAAAAACTCTTCTAGATATCAGCCTAGGCAAAGAATTTATCACTAAGACCCCAATGGCAATCATGTCAACAACAAAAATTAATAAATGGGATTTGATTAAACTAAAAAGGTTCTGCACAGCTAAGGAAACAATCAACAGAACAAATAGACAACCTACAGAATGGGAGAAAATATTTGCAAGCTACACATCTGATAAAGGGCTAATATCCAGAATTTCCAAAGAACTCAAGCAAATCAGCAGGAAAAAAAACAAACAACCCTATTAAAAAGTGGGCAAAAGACATGAACAGAAGCTCCTCAAAAGAAGAAAGACAAATGGCCAATAAACATATGAGAAAATGCTCAACGTCACTAATCATCAGGGAAATGCAAATTAAAACCACAAAGAGATATCACCTTACCACAGTTAGAATGGCATTTATTAAAAAGTCTAAAAACAAAAGATGCTTGTGTGGATGAGGAGAGAAAGAAATATTTGTACACTGTTGGTGGGACTACAAATTAGTACAACCTCTATGGAAAACAGTATGGAGATTCCTCAAAGAATGAAAAGTAAACCTACCATTTGATCTAGAAATCCCACTACTGGGTATTTACCCAAAGGAAAAGAAGTCATTTTATCAAAAAGACACCTGCACTCAAATGATTATTGCAGCACAATTCACAACTGCAAAAATGTAGAATCAACCCAAGTGCCCATCAATTTATGGGTGGATTAATAAAACGTGGTATATGTACACCATGAGTACTATTCAGCCATAAAAAGATGAATTAATACCTTTTGCAACAATCTGGATGGAACTGGAGACCATTCTCCTAAGTGAAGTTATCTTAAGAATGGAAAAATAAACACCACATGTACTCGTTATTAAATTGGAGCTAAACAATGAGTACACATGTGCACAGAAGGAAGTAAAACTCAGTGGAAAGCATCCAGGGGGAAGGGAGGAGGAGAATAAACCAACCTAATGGGTACTATGAACACTATCAGGGTGACAGGCACACCTATAGCCAGGACTCAAGCATTACAAAAACAATCCATGTAATTTAAACAATTTTGTCCCCTTAATATTTTGAAATAAAAAAGAGAGAATAACCAAACATATGAATAAAATATTTATAAATAATAATAATTTCTATGAAGGAAATAAGGTGCTAAGAAAACATGGAAGGTATATTTTAAAAATGCAAACAGGGAAAGAGTCTCTAAAGAGGTGACAGTTGTACGGAGACCCAAAGTATGAGAGTTAAGCAAGGGTAAAATGGGAAGTTGACTAGTCCAGGGAGAGAGAAAATCATGTGCAAAGGCCTTGCAGCAGGAAGTAGTTTGAGGGTGTGAGAGAAATCCTGTGTGGCTAGAACATAGTGGATCCCAGGGAGAGTGGTGCAGCATGAAGCTAGTGAGATAAGCAAGGAGCAAATTATGTAGGGGCTTTGTGGATTTTATTCTAAGTGAAATGGGAAACCACCAGAGGGTTTGAAGAAGAAAATGACATGACATAGCTTACATTTTCAAAAGATAACTGTAGAAGCTATTTGGAAGATGGACAGTAGATATAGTTCATATGTATCTCTGTATGCATAGATACATAGATATGTAAATGTGGAAGCAGGGATAACAAGTTAGGAATCTGTTGCAATACTCCAGGAGAAAAATGATGGTACCTTGGAACATAGTTGTTGGCAGGGGAAGTAGAAAAAAGTTAATGCATTCATGATGTTTTAGAGGTAAAATCTAGAAACCTTAATGAGGGATTATACATAGGGTTTAAGGGAAGGGGAAAGAGTCAAGAATGACTCCCAGGTTTTTGGTTTGAGAAACTTTAGGACAGAATCTTCCCTGAGGCAGCCAATCTGACCAAGAGAAAGAGCAAGAAGTCTACCATAGTCCTCAATAAGAGGCCACAATCTGTTTTTTGGTTTCACTTTGTTTTTTCACTCTCTGAGTTCCCTTTGAGCTGATTGATAACTGCCCACTTGTAGGCCTCTCCATTGTCACATCTTTTAGGTCTATAACTTGAATTTCTCTCAGTCACACCTGCTTATAGATATCACCTGATTGTAATAACCCAAGTTACACCAGCTTTTGTCCACACCTGCATAATGCAAGATCTCAGGCCCCTGAAAACTTCTCCCAAGTATTTCTGGGAGTCTTTGGGGATGTCTCACATGTGTTCATCACCAGTGCTCAAACAGTTTAGGTATCCAATTCCATAATTAGGGTCATTTTATCCTTATTTGCTCTGAAATATGAAAAGAACTGCAATGTGGAAATAAATATTTAATGTATGCAAACTTCAATCATTGTTACTTTTAATATTCATAAAAAATTGCATTACATTTGAAAACAATTTGTGAGTTATATTTTCTCACTTCACAATAATTCCCAAATATGCATGATGATTACTTAGAAATTATAGCCAATTGCAAATTAAAGGAGTTATTGTAGCTAAATAATTTCAAAAGCAACATTTTAAAAATCCTTTCTCATTTTTTCTGCAAGAAAATTCTATTTCATGTGTATAGTGGATGTATTTTATTATGTTTGATAGAATGATGGGTGAAGCCTCCAAAAGCCTAGGACTTATGAAGGTTTGTAAATGTCCATACCTACAAGCAACACCCACTGCACTTAAAGCTATTTGCCAGCAGCACTTCCCCACTGTTGCCAGTGCCCTTTGTGAGTAAGGGGGCTGTTTGCAGTTGCCCGCAGGGCTGTAAACTCTCTATGTCCAGAGGTATTCCCAGATTCCCTAGGATGCTCAGGGCACCACAATCATACTTGCTACATACAGATACGGGGATAACATCTCTCCTCATTGCTCTGAAACATCTCTATGTGTACCCCAGTGTCTTGCAGACACCTTGATTAACCTGCCCCTTCTGCCTGTAAATTAGAGTCCATGGGGTTAGCTGGTTTTCTTCCCAACCCTAGGTACCAGCATATAGCTATTTTCTCATTCTTCTTCACTAAACAAAACAAAACCAGACGGTTTTAAGACAAATTAAGACAAATCCCCTGAGGGCCCAGACCACCAGTTCATCAGAGAAGCCTTCATGAATAATGGTTTAGGCTAAAGACGGCTACCACCACAAGTCTTTCAAAGGCCAAGTATTACTTTCAATCCACATTGGTCTTTGTTTTTCTCCTGCTTCCAGAACCATTGGATTTCTGAAGGGTGTTAGAGACTAAAATGTGGCATGAATTACTCTTATTCTATAAAGGCAAGGTCACTCTAGGTTGGGATCAGCTTCATAGAAACACTGGGCCTAAAGCTAAGAAAAGTAAATAAAAAGAGGTTGTATGGCCCATTATGGTCCACAAAGAACTTTCATATATGTCATCTCATGTGATCATCACAGTAACCCTATGAGGTAGATATTACCATTAGCCCTTTTTAGCAGATGAGGAAACAGAAACTCAAAAGAGGTGAAATGATAGTCCAAGATTTCTCAGCTGATATAGGAAGAAGCTGGAATTTGAATACAGGTCTTCTGACTCCAAAGCCCTTGAGCTATTTTCATAACATGCTTTGAGTTGGTATAAGGGCATGGTTATTGGTTATGAACTTCTAGTTAGTCTAGTTGTTCTCAAATCTGAGTACACATCAGAAGGATCTTAATAAATGTTTTCATAAACATATTTCTGGGCACCAGCTACAGTTGTTGGTTCAGTAGGTCAGTGTGGGTCCTGAGAACTTGAATTTCCAACAAGTTTCCAGATGATGCTGATGCTTCTTGTCTGAGGACCACACTTTGAGAACCACTGGTCTAAGGCCAGGAGCTCTGAATGTAACATCTGTTGCTCTTTAGACCTCAAAAATAAGCATCAACTAATAAGCTTACAAAGAAAAGATAAGCAGGGCAGGACTATTTAAACAGAAAATATATTCTGCTCCACCATTTTAGTAAATCCTAAGACATCAGAGTTCAAAGTTAGCTTTAAAGATCATCAGGAAGGAAGATGATTAGGAAGAATAAGAGAATATTTAATAGGCCACAGACAAGTAACATTCAAGTACTTATGCTACAATGCAAAATGCCTGCTTCCAATCCTAAGGGAAAAGAGAAAGAAGAGGTTAATTCTACATGGTGGTTGGAAGAAGGCTTCAAGGAGGAGATGACTTTTAGATTGGACCAATGGAATGGGCGAGAAAATAAACTTTGGAAAAAACTTTATACACACATATATTTATCTCAGTATTATTGATAATAGGTATAAATTTGAGAATATATAAATGTATAATAATAGAGTATAAATTAATGAATAGCTGATCAATGAGCTATTATGCAACCATTAAAAAAGATAATTACAAAGACTAGCAATACAGAAGATGCTCTCATATGATGTTAATTGTTAATGGCTGACAATATAGAATATAGTAGAAAGATCATTTGACTAAAAATAGTGTCTCCTCAATTATCCATGCATAAATTATCCATGGCATATTGTAGAATTCCAGGCTGGCACGCTTTCTGGGCTACTTCACCCTCCTATCAGTCAACACGTGGAAAGAATAAAAGGAAACAAACAAACATAAAGCACAATATAGAAAAGTTTGTGATCAGGCCAGAGTACTGAGGGGAACACAGAAGGAGAGGAATATAAAGCCCTCCTTTGAGGAGTTTATAGTCAAATTAAGGGTCCAAGAAAAACAAATGGGAAAGAGTGTGCCAAGCACCAATGAAATAGTATAGGCCATAAGTGCTAAAGGAGAGCAAAGATACGACATGCTTTGAAAATGATCAAGAGGAGGTAGGAATTGAGCTTAAAGAGTAGGTGGGATTTAAATTAGAGGATACTGGGATAGTGCAAGCAAAAATACAATGGCATCTTTGGGGACCAGTGAAAAGACTGCTGTGACTAAAGAACACATGAGAGATAAGACTAGAAAGGTAAACAGGGACAAGACTACAAAGGGTCTTGTGTGCCAGGCCTAGCATTCTAGGGTTTAGCCTATGTATACTAGAGAGTTATGGGTGGCTTTTGAGAAAAAAGTACTAGGATGAAAGCTATTTTTAGAAAAATTTCATCTTGCAACTTATACAAAACAGATTACAGGGTGTAAGAATGGAGGTAGGGAGACCAGATAGGAAGACTTTGCAATAATCTAACTGTGACTAGGAACAGAGATTCTTTAATTAAACTTTCAAATTAATGAATATTTTTAATCTTTGAAAAGATTGGAAAACAAAGAGAAAAGCTGTTTTCCATGGCCCCTGGCTATAACTGTCTCCAAAAGTACTATTTCCTTATTGCATTTGTAACAGACATGGGTTCCCTTTTCCAGTGGGTAAGCAGGTCATGTCTCCTTGCCTCTCCCACGTCTGGTGTTCAAATGAATTGGGTAACCAACATTTGGAGCAATTCAGAAGAAAGGGAATTCTGACCTCATCAAGACCCAGGAGATCAAACCCCCACAAACACATCAATAGATCATTTGGAACAACAATGAGTGCCAAACTTATGTAAATGTCACTGATCAAGACCAAAACAAAGACCTTTTACCAAATCCAAACAAGCTTTGGAAATCACACACAAGATGAGCAGCCTAGCATAGCAATGCAGTTTATCTCCCTGCCCCAGAGTCTATATTCTGGAACCTTCCCTTCAGGAACTAAGAACTACAAATTTTTATATAATCTTATTTTTAATGCTTGTTTTCCTAACAAGAGTAATGATGGCCAGTTGTTAGTATAGAGAATTCACATACCACAACCAGGTGGGTTTTCATTGATTAAACACTCAGGAAGCACCTACTATATGCCAGGTGCTATTACATGCTAGATTTATGGAAAGAAAGAAGACATGGATCTTGCCTTCAGAATCTCACAGAAGAAAAGATAAGAGGTAAAAGGTCAATGAGAACTTCATTACCTACTCAAAAGCTACGGTCCTTGGAAAGGGAACTCTTATACACTGTTGGTGGGAATGTAAACTAGTACAGCCATTATGGAAAACAGTATGGAGGTTTCCCCAAAAAACAAAAACAGAAATAAGCCAGGCACAGAAAAACAAATATTGCATGTTCTCACTCACATGAGAGCTAAAAAGTTGATCTCATGGAGGTAGAGAGTAGAGAGCAGAATGGTGGTTGCCAGAGGCTGGGAAGGGTGGGAGAGATGAAGAGAAGTTGGTTAATAAGTGCAAACATACAAGTAGATAGAAGGAATAAGTTCTAGTGTTCTATAGCTCAGTAGGGTGACTATAATTAATAATAATTTATTGTATATTTTCAAAATAGCTAGAAGAGAAGAACTGAAATATTCCCAGCACAAAGAAATGATAAATATTTGATGTGATGGATACTATAAATACCCTGATTTATTACACATTGTATGCATGTATCAAAATATCACATGTACCCCAGAAATATGTGCAATTATTATGTTTCAATTTAAAATAAATTAAAAAATTTAAAAGCTACTATCCTCTTGTTTCTTGCTAAAATACCTCACTTTTGTTTGAAATGGCAATATACCCTAGCCTCAAGTGATAAATCATGATTAATTTAAGCTATTGAAAGTATTCTCATTTCTCTTTGCAAAATCCTCACTTTCCCAGACACCCTTGCAACTAGAAGTGATCATGTGATGAAGTTCTGTACAAAAAAATGTAAGAAGAAGTCTTTTGGAAGGCTTCTGTGGAAGATTTTTCTAGGCTTTCTCCAGCCTAATAAGAAGAAACCTTTGCACCTGTGCCTGCAGCTTCAGGCTGCAGCAGTAATCTTGCTCAATGAGGCAGCAAGAATGAAGACAAAAAGCCATATACTGAAATGATGCAGGAAAAGGATGGACATAGTTGACATCATTGAGCCATTGAATGAATTCCAGAACCACCACCTCCAGACTCCTCAATAAGTAAACAAAAATGTTGTTATGGTTTAAGCCATTGTTAGGTTTTCTGTTACTTGCATATAATGTAATTCATACATATTGGGCACCTACTATCTGCCAGGCAAAACATGGTGTTTAACATATTTTATCTTATTTAATTTAATCCTCACCACAACCCTGTGGGACAGATATTATCATCACTCTTTTACCAGTAAAGCTTAAAAGAGGTTCAACGTCTTGTCCAAGGACACAAAACTACTAAGCAATAGAAGCAAGATTCAAACTCATATAAAAATATATTCGTAGCTATAATACATGATAGAAAGTCAAAAGTACCTTCAGAGCTATAGAGATAAAGTTAATCCGAGAGTTAAGCCAAAGAAGAGATTATTTCCAGATGATAAAGGGGGAGGTGTCATGAAGGAGGTAACACTTAAGTTGGCCCTGAGAAAGGAGTAGGAGTTTACTTAAAAGGGAGAAGAAAGCAGAAGGACAGCCTAAACCATTAATTATTACCTTTTGCTGTTGTTTTTAGTCACAGACTCTGATGAAAATCAGAGGAAAGCTCTGGACCCCCTCCTTCAGAAAAAAGTCACATATTCCA
Source organism: Daubentonia madagascariensis (assembly GCA_023783475.1). Lineage (NCBI taxonomy): Eukaryota > Metazoa > Chordata > Mammalia > Primates > Daubentoniidae > Daubentonia > Daubentonia madagascariensis. The sequence goes on from JAKFHU010002180.1 coordinate 36,728, forward strand.
AGACTCACAAAATTTTGCTCATAATTTGTGTACATTCACAGACCCTTTGACATTCCTCCATTGACCAACAGATTCTAAGAACTTCTGCTCTAAATAAAGGAAAACAACATGAAGCAAGACACTAAGACAGGAAAGTATAGGGCATTGAATAAGACAATAATTAAAGTTTGGCTGAAGTATAAGCTGTTTAAACGGAAGTTGTGGGAATAAGGTCACAAGGATAAATAAAGGTCAGTACAGGCATATCTCAGTGATATCGCAGGTTCAGTTCCAGACCACTGTGATAAAGCAAATATCACAATAAAGTGAGTTGCACAAATTTTTTGGTTTCCCAGTGCATATAAAATTATATATACACTATACTATAGTTTATTGAGTATGCAATAGCATTATGTTTTTTAAAATGTGCATACCTTAATTTTAAAATATGTCATTGCAAAAAATGCTAATGATCATCTGAGCCTTCAGAAAGTCTTAATCTTTTTCCTGGTGGAAGGCCTTGCCTCGATGTTGATGGCTGCTGACTGATCAGGCTGGTGGTTGCTGAAGGTTGGGGTGGCTGTGGCAACTTCTTAAAATAAGACAACAACAAAGTTTGCCACATCAATTGACTCTTTTTTTCACAAAAGGATCCTCTGTAGCATGCCATGCTGTTTGATAGCATTTTACCCACAGTAAAACTTCTTTTGAAATTGGAGTCAATCCTCTCAAACCTTGCTACTGTTTTATCAACTAAGCAATATTCTAAATCCTTTGCTGTCATTTCAACAATGTTCACAGAATCTTCACCCAGAGTAGATTCCATCTCAACAAACCACTTTCTTTGCTCATCCATAAGAAGCAAGCCATCATTCATTAAAGTTTTATCATGATATTGCAGCAATTCAGTCACATCTTCAGGCTCCACTTCTAATTCTAGTTCTCTTGATATTTCCACCATATCTACAGTGACTTCCTCCACTGAAGTCTTGAACCCCTCAAAGTCATCCACGAGGATTGGAATCAACTTCTTCTAAACTCCTGTTAATGTTGATATTTTGACCTCCTCCCATGAATCATGAATGTTCTTAATGGCATCTAAAATGATGAATCCTTTCCAGAAGGTTTTCAATTTACTTTGCCCAGATCCACCCAAGAAAACACTATTTATGGCAGCTATAGTCTTACAAAATGTATTTCTTAAATAATAATACCTGAAAGTTGGAATTGCTCCTTGATCCGTGGGTTGCAGAATGGATGTTTTGTTAGCAGGCATGAAAACAATGTTAATCTCTTTGTACATGTCTATCAGAGCTCTTGGGTGACCATGTGCCTTGTCAATGATCAGTAATTTCTTGAAAATAATCTTTTATTCTGAGTAGTAGGCCTCAACAGTGGACTTAAAGTATTCAGTAAACCATGCTGTAAACAGATGTGCTGTCACCCAGGCTTTGTTTCATTTATAGAGCACAGGCAGAGTAGATTTAGCATAATTCTTAAGGATCCTAGGATTTTTGGAATGGCAAATGAGCATTGGCTTCAACTTCAAGTCACCAGCTGTATTAGCCCCTAACAAGAGAGTTAGACTGTCCTTTGAAGCTTTGAAGTGAGACATTGACTTCTCCTCTCTAGCTATGAAAGTCCTAGATGGTATCTTCTTCCAATAGAAGGTTGTTTTGTCTTCAGTGAAAATCTGTTGTTTAGTGTGGCCACCTTCATCAATGATCTTAGCTAAATCTTCTGGATAATTTGCTGCCGCTTCTCCATCAACACTTGCTGCTTCATCTTGCACTTTTATGTTATAGAGATAGCTTTTTCCTTAAATCTCATGAACCAACTTCTGATATATTCAAATTTTCTTCTGCAGCTACCTCACCTCTCTCAGCCTTCACAGAATTCAAAAGAGTTAAGGCCTTGCCTTGCCCTGGATTAGGCTTTGTCTTAAGGGAATATTGTGGCTGGTTTGATCTATCCAGACCACTAAAACTTTCTCCATATCAGCAATAAGGCTGTTTTGTTTTCTATCATTTGTATGCTCACTGGAGCAGCGCTTTCAATTTCCTTCAAGAATTTTTCCATTGCATTCACAGCTAAACTAATTGTTCAGTGTAAGAGGTATAGCTTTTGGCCTATCTCAGCTTTTGACATGCCTGTGTAACTAAGTTTAATCATTTTTAGCTTTTGATTTAAAGTGAGAGACATGCAACTCTTCCATGAACACTTAGGGGACATTATAGGGTTATTAATT